>JANSTP010079453.1:0-13689 GCA_025330745.1 Cladonema radiatum | reverse complement strand
TTCTCGGGAATTAACTTGTTTTCATTACCCTTATTTACTCATATTCGAATTAGCCAACTTATAATCAGTTGTTAACTTGTCCTAAATTCGTACACTCACTTTATAAACAAAACTTGCTTACTTACAAATTTAGGCAGGTATACGCTAGTCAAATATTGTACCGTACCCTTTTTTACAACTTATGTTTACTATATATGAATTAAGATGCACTATAATTGGAGATGTAGCTATACAACAGGATTTTTTTATTTTTGAATATAGATTACCTGCATGGACAGACAGGTTTTTCCATTGTGAGTGGACATGTGCCTTGTTTGGTAGTGATGGATATTTTCATTCCCAAAGTTTCAACTACTTTGCGGTCATAGCTACGGTTTTTTTAGTAGAATCTGTATCTGGTCTGGTCCTTTTTCTATATTCTATTTTAAAATGTTGTAATTTTGCTCTATGGTTTGCTAGCTAAATGTAGGCTCCCTGAGAGACTAAAATCTAAGACTGACTCTCATCCTGACTGAATCCTGATTCTGATGCTGATTGTTTATTTGTTTATATAAAACTGTAGTAATGTATTGATAGCACTATTTTGTTTTGTTGGTAATTCCCATCTTGTGAGAGTATTACTGCCACTGAAAATTTGAAATGTCCGATGGAAGTAAGTAAGTAATATATTTCGTTACCACAAAAAAGTAAAATAGATTGAAATTACAAGTAATAAGACGTAATAAATATATTTGCATGATGAATAAAAAGGAACTACAAATAGATAAAATAAAGCAATAAAAAATAGACTAAAATTTAGGCATGGTAACAGGGATGACATAAAACGAAGCTTAAATGCCTGATTTCCATTGTGGTTCCAAGAAAAAAAGAAATATATCAAAAACTAAAGAAAATAAATAATATAATGATGTGTTTTTACAATGCATGCTTAAAAATATTTGTGTTATCAATTTGTTTTTTATTAGCATGTAAATTATTCCAATTGCATGGTCCAATGAATGAGAAAGATTTCTTTCCAAAGTCAGGTTTGTAAGAGGGAAGATTTAATTTTAAAACAGAATTTCTTGTTGATGCTGGACCAGTTGTTAGACTTAAAATTTCGCTCATATAAGAAGGGGCATTACCATTTATAAATTTGTGGACATTTTTACTCGACATTTGTACCTTCCCAGTTTTTCATGGTAGCCCGTCTGGTCGAAATGGATTTTGTGTGACACTGAAATTCTTAATAAATATGAATGTGGTTTTAATTGATGTTCAAAGTAGTAAGATTTGTATATTTATGGCTTTTTAGTGATTATAAAACCAACTGCAAATACTGTTGATTAAAATTTCCACTTTTATAGCCTTTTTTGTACACCATTCTGGGCTACTGATCTACAATATATGGTAGCCGGGACAAAGTTTTGGTTGCCAAAAACCACCAGGCTACCACAAGGGTACAGTTGTCTGCAGTTTCTGAGTTGTCTACAGTTACGTACTTTGGACGTTATCTTCCAAACCTCCCACCCCCTCTCTTAGCGTCCATCTGAAAAAATCGTTAGCTAGTTTTGACTTCACAGCATATGTATAGTACTCTATACTCATTTTCACCAATTATAAATGTTTCCTAACCGTAATAATTGTATTTTTACTGTTCATGCACAAGCTACTTGCACTTGGGGAGATTGGTTGTTCACCAGTTCACTTGTGCTTGAAAAATTAGTGACTGATCGGCTATGGAAATATGTTTACAAAATGCTGACACCCAATGACTAATTTAGACTTGTACAGCATTTCCTGTCTAAATGACTTGCAATTATTCATAGATGGCGAGAGTTTGAGAAAACAAGAATGAATATTTGAGAATGCGCGTTGGGTGTAGTATGGACTTATAAATGAAGTTTATAAGTTCATGGGTGTAGCTAAATTGAAAATAAGGATAAGAAATGATACAAATTATATATGTATGTATGTATGTATGTATGTATGTATGTATGTATGTATGTATGTATAAAATGCTCTATAGAGTTCTTCTTTAAAAATCAAAATAATACGTTTTTCAAAAATTGTAACGTCCATGATAAGATTACATCACAAATTCTTTAACTATTTTTGGCAATTCCCTAAGTGACAAATCTTTAAACTCAAATATGGCGAGAACCAAAAGTCCGATTGAGTTGAAATAAAAACTGGTGTTCATTATTTTTTCTCCTCTTTCATATGAACCGAACTTATATTTTCACCTCGGAATCCCTTTAATAAAATTCTTTAATGAGATTTATGCTGATAGATAACCTAAGGTGTCATATTGCATTAAATAACATAGTTAAAATCAGTAGAACACAAAGTGAATTTTGAAATATATACTAGAGTGGTTCAATCAGTTTCCCCAGATAATCGTCTCTGCAGCTTCCTTGTCTCTCAATTAACCAATACATGTATTGAAGAAAATCAAGCCTCATAAATCTGTTTTTATCTTTTAGTTCTTCGAAATTTAAAAGTTTTTAAAGGCAGCACTATTTTTGGTATCAGTGTTTCATTATGCATGTGATTTTTTTTGTTCAGCTAACCATTAAAGCAATTATAAAATTATAATTATTTTTTTAAATATCTTTGGTACTGTTTTTAGATTCATAAACAATTTATAAACAAATATGGGTGACCAGATAAATCAAGATTTGGATAAGGATGTGAGTAGTGATATGCCATTTTATTCTGTTTTCTTTGATCTACCCAATTTTACAGTTTGCAAAAGCCAGTGCTTTGCGTTTTTATTGATAGGATGAGGAATCAATGCATATGGCTTTTTATACTGTCAAAAAGTAACTTTTAAGGAAAACTTAGTGCTGTCTTTTACTGATACTACGTACAATTTATAGACTTCCCTTAAAATGTCTGCTATGTTTTATCTCCTTTAAAAGTTTTAAAAGTTATTAACACCATAGTTTCATCCCCCTCCCTTATAAAGGGGGGTTCTGACTTCCCAAAATTTTAGAAATAGGGGGAGAGGGTAAAATTAAAACCGTCTAGAAATAGGGGGTATATAGAAATAAGGGGTTCTCCTAAAAAGGTGGGGACTCATCACTTTTTATCAACATGCTTTAATTTCTCAAAGTAGTTTTTTATAACCTTTAAATATTTCTTTTTACAAAGACATTGGCCAGGTTATAATTCAATATTCAAATGTTTTGTGTACAAATGGCCTAGCATACAGAAAAAATTAGCTTTGTTTTTTCTTTTGATTACTTGATAACGGTCGATTGAACTTTCCACTAGAAAGGTGGGGTAAAATATTTAGAAATAGGGAGGGGAGGCATGTAGAAATAGGGGGTTCTCCTGGAAAGAAGGGTTCAGCCACTGCATGAAACTTCTTATTTTATATTTTTTCTCGATTTGTTATTGCAACCAAATGTTATTGCTGTTTAAGTTATTGATATATATGTACAGAAGGGAAATTGTGATGTAGTCAAGTGACTTCTGAAAATATCCATATTTTAAATTCATTATCACTCCTATATAGATAATGTTTTGTAACCAAAATTTTTCTCAAAAGATGTTTATTGGTATTTGGATGAAACTACAAAAAAAACAAGGGACCTAAAAAACAAAAATATTTTATGTAGTCCTCTAAAATTTTTTGCAATGGACCCAAAAATAATCTCAGAACTAATGCAATTATGTTTAAAATTATATGACAAGTTTACTCATTTTTCAGATATTTTATGGTAGTGATGATTCGTAAGATTTTACCTTTTCTGATAATCTGCTTAGAACTCCTTCAGAATACAAGCACTGGTAACTTGGGAAGGAAATATTGAATTAAGATGAAATAAAAACAAGTTTTCATATTTTTTTTAGCTCTTAAATATGAATGAAAGATCTACAAAAAAATAGCAAGCACTTTACAGGATATATAATTAGGTTGATTTGGCATTTTTTTATTTTTGACTTTGTGATTTCAGATGTGTACTGATGAGGAAAATGAGGAAGAACATGCTGATTACAATAATGAAAAACCAACGTTCAAAAGCGAAAAAGATTTGAATGAAAGAAGGAATGTAAGTAATTCACACTTTTCATGAAATACCTTCTTCTTTTCTGGCATTTATAGTTTTATGAAAGATCTTGTTTTACGTAGAAGAAAACAGAAAAAAATGGTACAAGATACAAGGAACTTAGAAAAAGAGAAATCCATCAGGTATTCCTGGATATTTATTGTCTCTTCTCTTACAAAATGCGTTTTTCTTATCTTCACATTTGTTACATACATATACTTCAAAATGTTTTTTCAGCAAATGAAAGATCCAGTGATATTTGTTATGAGTATGAATAAATAGTGATACTTTCTGCAAGTTTTATTGAATGGGCAGTAATTAGGGCCCCATCCCAAATGACTTAGGTCATTTTTTTTTCTTAATTAAATTTGATTTGTCTTTTTTGATCACCGTTTTTGAGGTCACAAATGAAAAAAGTATCAAAATATGGTTTTGGGCTTGTCATATTTTTCCTGTCATTATTTTTTCATAAAAAGCTTCAAGAAGGCAGGAAATAAAAACAAAAAAGTTTGCACAGTTTCGAAATCATACATTACACAAATCATTTCCTTAATTTCTGGAAACATCATAGCATGTGTTTGTTAATAACACTAAGTATTACATTAAAAATTAACTACTTTCTTGAAAGTCTGTATCTGAACATAGCTGCTCTTCATAATTTTCTAGTTAGACGGACCAGCTGCTAAACTTCTAGAATCAAAGAGTAACTCTCATGAGTCATGCGTGAATCGGCAAACAAAAGTAAGTTCATTCTACTTCACTCTGTTTCATTATTATAAGAAGGTGCTAGTTTTTTGTTATTTTGCTTAATCGCTTTTTCAATCACTGGGTATTTTGAGATATGAAAAATAATCCTCCTTTTTATGATGTGTTGAGATGAAAAATGAGGAAATGCCAGTATAATTTGGAAAATTTAAAAAGGATTTTTTTAATAATTTCAAAACTTCTGAAGACATTTGAATTTACTCATATTATTATATTATTCATATATCTGAGCTTTCTTTAAATTGTCATATATATAATGCAAGGCTTTTACAGCCTGGTGAATTAAGGTCGGCAATCGGCAATGCCGACCTGACTGCCGATCTGATATAAGCACTGCCGAGCTTGTTTTCTAGTATTTTGCCGACCTATAAAAGTTCTAATTCACCAGCCTGTTTTTATGTATATTACCACGCATAGTCCTTAAAAATTTGAGATCTTTTTTAGTTTTTTATCAGATATCTTTCATTGGCTTGTCTATATTTCCGGACCATCGTGCTGATTTGGGATTCAGTATTTATCCTTATTTTGCTCCATAATGCATTTTATAGTGATTTCATAGATTCAATAGTGGCACCCAGGGGCTATTTTAAGATACTGCAGTGAAATGTGTCTTAGTGGCCACCTCTACAACCTGCCTTCAGTGAGCAGCTAATTTGTTCCCTAGGTTCCCTAGTTTCAATAGAATGCAACATGTCTATAAAGGCCAATTTCGGGCTCCCTTGAGTGGCTGTTATAGTGTCAATTTAGTCCAGGAAAAAAAAATAGTTTTTAGGTGTTGCTCAGAAAATGCATTTTTTTATTTATATTTTTTTGTCTTTAAGAAATTAAAAAGAAAAAAAAGGTAATAAGGTCTTACTAGTTGGCATCGATGAATGTTTTCTTTTTATAAATTCTAACAAAAATCTCCTTTGATGTGCCCTTTAAAGAAATTCAGAGGTGAAAATATGTGTTGGCGTCATTTGAAAAAGAAAAAATAATGTTTAACATCAGTTATTATTTCATCTCAATCCGACTTTTCGTACTTGAGATACTTGATTTTAGTGTATAGAATAATCTTAATCTTAATTTTAAATAGTGACAAATAAGTGGCAAATCTTTAAACTCAAATATCTAGAGAACCAAAAGTCAGATTGAGATGAAATAAAAACTGGTGTTCAACATTTTTTCTCCTCTTTCATATGAACCCAACTTGTAATTTCACCTCAGAATCCCTTTAACACAAAATCCACCAGTTTGGTGCTATTTTTTGGGGAAAATGAACTCAAGGTTCTCACTGACATATTATGCATAATTCGGACCCCCCCCCCTCTATGAAGAGATGGTCTGAGATTTTCAAATTTCAAAGAATTGGGGGGAGGTATCAAATGTAATTCTAGCAAGGGGTGGGTAATTCAAACTGGGGGGGTATGTTTTGAAATGGTGTGGGGGGGTCACTACATTTAGTAGCTTCAGGGATGTTTTCACAGCACTTACAAGGTTTAAATTTGCAATGTTAAAATTGCATATATATTTTGTTTGTTTTTTAGTTTGTATTTTAAAATTGTTTGTGATTTAGAACCAAGTTTATTTTTCTGAAATAAAATGAGGAACATTTTGTAAAAGGTTTGCTCTATCAGATAACTGTCGAGTACGGTAATACAACTGTCCCGAATGAGTGGAGTTTCATACATTTTAGATATTGGGGAATCGCCTGTAATAGAGGAGGGGGGGGGTTGGTTTGAAAATGTATGGATAACCAGAGATTTTCTTGGGATACCTCTTTCTTTGCAAATTTGTATGAAAAGTAAATGAGTGATTAGAAATTAAACTTGAAAATACATTTTGGGTATTTAAAATTTTCAATTTGAAGAAAAATGAGCATTTTTAAATTGGATATTTACCTCTTATAGCAAGCATAGAAAGGTTTTATAAGGTGAAAAATGATATGATTGGATTATCCTGGATGAAGTTTTGTTCTGATCTTCTTACTTTCATCATGATGCTTTCATGGATAAAAATTTTATCATAGATCATTCAACTAAATTGAAATCTTTGCCTTGACACAAGAAATATCGCTTTTGAAATAGAAAATGGTATTAAAATTGATTGAGTGAAGCAGTTGAGTTTTGCCAATTTCTCTCAATGAAAGTAGTTGTTTTTACTTTTTATCAGAAAAGTTCTTTTTTTAAAATTGGTGGTAGAAATTTTCTCAATATTATGGAGGCTAAGCCTTCTAGTCCATGATTCGGAAAAAATGCTAACGATCCTAACAATAAAATCCTAAACATTTTTCCAACATAGGTTTTTTGTAAGAGTGGTTACTAACTTTTCTTTTCGTTAAAGAGAAAAGAAAAATCCTTTAAGGTTATATAAGCACAGTAACTTTTATATATCCCATATACCTGCGGTGGGATTCAAAATGTTTGGCACTGGCCCATATAGGAGGGGTATGTTGGGAAACTCCTTCAATTTTGTTCATTCAAGCAGAATTTCAGTTATATCCAATTACGATATCTTCAAATTGAGGTTTTAGTAGAATCAGTCAAGTATCTTCGTTCTTATACTACACCGATCAATGAAGCTTATAGTTCAAAGAATGGTGTTATTGTTTAAATGACTTGTGTTTAGATTTCGTAAATTTCATTGGCTGTCTCCTGATGTTTGGAATGTTATAATCTACACAAAGCTTTTTTTATATATTGATTTTTTTGACTTCTTTTCCTTACCTACTGGAAAAACTCTTTGTAGATGAATTAAAAATATCTCTCATCTGCAAAGAATTTTAGTAGTCTATCACTGTAGAACACGTGTTAAGTTTCACCACTGGTTACACAATAAAGAGATATGTTACTTGAAATTTATTATCATAGGTTTTTTGGTGCTTTTAGACATCATCAAACACTACTGTAGATCGATCACATTCATTTCAATCTATGAATCATGAAAAAAAGGTAAACTAATATTTATTTTGCTGCTAAATTCATAGTTATCTATTTCTTGCTCAAAGGAGAAGTTATTGTCTCTTGTTCTGTTAATGAAAAGTATCATTTGTTTGGCATCTAACACTTAAGTGTATTTTCATTTATGAATAACAGGGCTATAAGGTGAAATTAAGGTTTAAGTTGGTTATTTATATAATATTTCAAAGGTTAGCACTTGACAGCTGAAGATTTATTATTTTTATTGAATAGCAATCCCGAACCTCTGCTAATACTAGAAACTTTCAGGGATAGTTGATATATATATGTTATGCAAATATATAAGATACCATTTTCCAAACTATGACTATTATGACTGCAATGTTAAGAGAAATAATGCCAATTCACTTAATTTTTTTTTTTTACTATATAATGAGTTGTTTTAACCATGGCTTAAAATAAGGTGTAAAAATGAGTAAGACAGAATTTCCTATCAGTGCCTTTTTAGGTCAGCCATATAGAGCTTTACTGAAGGCTGGACATTTTATTTATTTTAGTAGCTTGACGATATAGAATCATCTAAATGAAGGAAAATCTACTGGACAAAGTGTCAGAAAAAAAAACAAACATGCTAACGCAGTCCCAGGTTGCTGCATGATCCTATACCTATATCAATGTTGGAAAATCTCTAAGACATATTTTAGATTATCAAATTTATTTTAGATTAGATTAGATCATATTTTAGATTAGTTACTGCTCTCATAAAATCATAGATGGTTGCAATGTTAACACAATTAAATGATAGATCTACATTCTGAAAAAATGCATCATACAACGCTGAAGTGTTGTATAGGCCTGCTTGCGCAGTCCAATGATTTCTATACGATCCCTTGCTAACAATGTGCTGTTTGTTATTTAAAAAAGATGAGAAAAAAGGAAAAGATAGCCATATATATGTGTACCAAATTTGGTCACTAAGGGCAAAGTTCAGGTAAAGTAATTTTTTAAATTGGTTTTTAAATGACGTCATACATAGGCTATTGTATTAGCAACAAAAACGTCAAAATTGGTCTAAAAATCCTTAGAACCATTCAGGCTATTATGTGTACTTAGTTTGGTTACTATGGGCAAAGTACAGGTAAAGTTATAATAAATTTAATGACCATTTTATGACGTCATAGGCTGTTGCCATAGTAGCCAACCATTGAAATTGACCTTAAAATTTTCAGAAGTATTTGATGTCTATTTGTACCAAGTTTGATCCCTAGTGCAGATGAAGTTATAGAAATTTTATAGCTTAGACTTCCAATGATGTCATCAGCCATTGCCATGGCATCAAACTGTCAAATTAGGCTTAAAATATGCTGGACCTATTGGGGCATACGTGTACCAAGTTTGGTCACGAAAAGCAAAGTACAGGTGATATGAATAAAAATTTTCCCATTGCACTTATTTTCTCTGTTTTGTCTATGGAAGGTTGCATGCGGAAGTTATCAGGAACATTGGATTGGTTTCATCTCAAATTTTCTTTGACGTTTTCCTTTTTTTTTTTCTAAGTGTTTTGAGCCAATGAGGATCTTTTATTGCACTCTATTTTCCAAATAAGGCATTCTCATATCCATAAAAAGGATTACAAGTAAAGATTGTGAAAATAAGGTAAAAGATAAATAAACAACACAAAGTAAAAGTTGATGGTTCTTATTTGGTTTGAAGTATATAGTTTACCCCTCATTATCAGAATAACTTTCTGAAGATTGTTAATCTTTCTTTTGAAAGCTCTTCTGTAGGTTGCCTCAGCCAATGTTGTAACTTGGTAGCTTTTTCTGTTAGTCCAGCCTTCTCACATGGTTTTAATAACAAAGCGAATTTTTTGGTAGTTTAGATAATTTGTTGATCTTAGGAACAGGAATTTTGCTGTTTTAATGTGAGGATATTGTATTTGCAGGAAGACAAGACAGAATTCAATGGAGAAAACTCAACAAAGGTTGGTTATAATATATTTTCCACATTGTTTGTCTAACCTGCTAACAATAAACCTGATAGTATATGCATTTTTCTACTATACATAGTTTGTTTTCAACCTTAGATGTTGTATTTTATTCTAGGATGCAAGAAAATCATGGGTCACACATCTGTTTGTTTTGTTAGCATTTGGAGTTGCTTTTGCTGCATTTTCTACAAACCTGCGCTCATATATCTTTCATATTACACAAGGACATTTGTACAATGATATAGATGTCTTTATGAAGAACATTCAAAAATCGTTTGAAAAGTTCCCTGAGCAATATCCTGAAACAAAAAAATTAATTCAAAACGTTGGTAGGGATCATTTAGTGCGTGTTTTCAAAATTGACAAAAAAGACGTACGCCCAGTTTCATTTTTGATAGCTGGTTACGCTGGCAGTGAAAAAACAATGAACTGTTTTGTAGATGAACTGGCCAATGCGTTCACATATTCTCGCTTTCAAAAGATAAATGCAAGTGTATATTTAGAAAAAGAAAAACTCGACAGCAAAATTAAAAATAGCTTGGGAAAGCAACAAAAATTTGTTGTCATACAAAATATTGAGAAACTTCCGTTTAAAACAGCACAACTTTTCATGTCATATTCCGATTCTTATAATGACGTTGCCTCTTATCCGCAATCTCTCTTGGTTCTCACAACAATATTACCGTTTTCATTTAACCCTGGAACATCATCGAGAAAATCTGATGAAAGGCGAGTTGAAAAACATTTTGTTGAACATGTGTGGAAAGGTCAAGGTCCTCTTGATACTGTTGCCCCATTATGGACGAGGGTTGGAGATGGTCTTGTTTTGCTCAAGAAAAGTGAGAGCGAATGCAAGTCAAATGACGATGATATCTATAATGAACAAGACTTGTAAATTGTATCAATTTTTATAGAGTTCAGAGTTTGATTTGACCATCTAAAGAATCTTAAGTAGTGTATTCGAAAGTTTTCTTTTTACAATTCTTCATATTTTTTCATCGACCATGTTGCAGTAATTGCTTTAACTTCATTAAGTGATTATTTATTCATTAATTTTTTCATTATATACTCTGTTCTTTTAAAAAGTTAATAAGAAATCTAAACACAACCAAAAAAGGGCTAATTTATCTTTGCAAATAAAATTTTAAGTAGTTACAGTTTCATTATTGTCATCATTTTTGCATTTTTTAAAATTGTGCTGAAAAAGAGAAAATATTTTTGGGCTGTTATATTTTTAGGAATTCAGCTTGTTAGTTTTTTACATTAAAATTCATGATATTTATTTAAAGACATTCATCTTTTCTGGATTGTGTGTTTGTTATTATTTACCTTCTTAACTTTTCTGCATATTGCCATCTTTGTTTCATAGATATAGTTTCTCTCATATTTTGAATATTTTCACTACCAGAATGAGACGTCTCTTGGATATACAATTAATAGATAACAACATCTGGTAACATTCTCCCTACGGATTTTTTTGTTCAAGTGCATTATGTTATTTTTTATTTGCTTGCTTGACTGTCTCCTGCTGTTGCCTCCCAAGGTTTGTCTCTTTCAAGGCTTGATGATTCGGAAAGAAGCAGAAAAAAACGTCGAAAAATTAAGTATGGATAAAAAATATTTGAATTAAACTCTATACAAAATATAAGACAAAGAAATCTTTAAGATTTCTATTTCTCAGTTTTTTGTCCATCCGATATGGAACATTAGTCACAGGCGACTCAAGTTTGAATTTTCTTTGTAGCACAATTCGTAATATGCACTGCATAAATGAAACTATTTTTCAATTTTTCCCACATGTTTTGGAGATAACATTCTCCATCTTCAGGGATAAACTGATACATTGTTACAATATTAATATTGTTGCAATATCAATTTGTGATATCGTGGTTATTTCTGATGTTTTCTTTTAGGAATTGTTTGTGGTAACTGTGGTGTTTATTCTTTATTTTGTTTGCAACTTAGCTGTAATTATGAATAGTTTATACGAGTCTTTGGAAGATTTATACAAACGTTTAGATTATGACAATCTCCTGTTGGATTCACTGACTAATCATTTGAATTCATCGCACAAACTTATTATTAAATGGATTGAGAGAAAGAAAATGCTGGCAATAAAACGTGAAGAAGAAGAAAAATTGAAAACCGAAGCTGCAATATCTCATGAGTTTGATGAGGTGGACGCTTTACTCGAGAAAGCAAAGAAAGTTTTCAATTTCCAAGATGATAATGAAACAAAAACAAAAAAAGTACCAATACAGAGTTTACCATTTAAAGCAAAACAGACTTCAAAAGTTGAAACAAAACTTCCAAATAGAAAGCCCCCAAAAACTTCTCAACCATCGACTAAAGTTAAAATTAGTAAATCTTCTAGAAATGTCATTCCCAAAAACGTTGATAAAAATCAAAGTAAAAGTTCTACAAACAAACTACGTCAAACCGTTGCAAGAAAAGAAAAAGACGTCCCTCCTGTTTATAAGAAAATTGAAAATTCCATACCCCCTGAATGTGGAAATTCCCAAGATACCAATGCATGTCTTGAAAGCAGTTTAGATGAACTGTATAGTGAGAAATACATAGAAATACAAAAGAAGTATACGAAATTAAAAAGAAAAATCAAAAAGATTAAATGTGATGAAAACATTCAGCAAGATGTTAATTACTATCGAAATGCGTTTTTGAACTATTTCGAAAATCATACAGAAAGTGTTGACACAATTGATACACAATCACGTGGTAATGTGTGGTCCATGTTACAAAGTGTCATCAGTGATTACGAAAAGTCATATAATGATTTACAAGAGTCCTTGAAAATAGTTATCATAAGCAAGTTGGAAAATGAACACATTAGCAATAACACTATAAACGATCTACGTAAAGCCTATGCCTTGTTAACAGATCAATCATTACCAACTTTTTTACAGATCAAATAGTTTATAATAGAGGTCGTACTGCTATACATTTTTATTCTTATGCTTTCTTTTGCTCAGTATAGCCCTGTGTTTTTCATTACACCCACGCCTTTTTTGAAGCTACCTGTGCATTTTGACCCCTTTTTTCCTTGCACTATTTCTAATGGCAGTTCAACAATTTTGTCTAGTTTTATTATATGTAGTGTACTAAATGAGGTTTTTTATATTATTTATTTCATTGTTTTTTGTGGTATACTGATTTATAGATTGCAAGCATGTTTGGTGTCTAATATTGTCTTAAGTTGCCCTTTCCAATTATATTTCTGTAGCTTGTTTTATGCAGTAACTTAGTCATGGTGGAAGTAAGGAAAGAAATTGAAGAAAAATGTATATGTCGAGATAAGGAAGTGTCATTGTTATTGGACTTGTTAGGTGATGCAGATGAGGTGACAACAAATTCGATATTTATACATGGGAACACTGCAACTGGTAAAACGTTTGTTATCAAGCAGGTCTTGGAAACACTGAAAGTAAGCCAGTTCCTTTTTGTAATCGTCTATTAAACTTTTTTATAAGTACATCAAGCATCATAGAGCGAAGTTCTTTCCCGGTTTTTTGATTGCATTTTGTGCTTTCTATGCATAGTATGATCCCCCCTCCACTTAATGAGGGATGGAAGTCCTAAAAATCACTTTTTGAGGAGTAAGGAGAAAGTTTCCTTTTTAAGGATGGTGGGAGTTTTTCGTGAGAATAACAAAAGTGGGGAAATAACACGTTTAGAAAAGTTTGGTCATATATGGATTGATTATTCTGCTTCTTCTCTATTTGAGTATTTCCTTATTTATCGAATGAAAAAGCCAGGTAAAATTTAGTTTTTCTAAATTAGAGGGGGGGGGGAGAAATTGTAGAGAGATTCTCCCCTCTGTAAACCATGCGATGTATGGTTTTGGTTTCAAGGTGATCCATGGCCTCCTTGTCTGACAGTGTAATAAGACATAGGTGACCCTCGTAAATCACTAGTTAATTAAACAGAACCTTATTGATGTTTTGTGTCATATTCTTATCTTCTTTTCTCCTTTTTATAAAAC
>JANSTP010079342.1:0-13697 GCA_025330745.1 Cladonema radiatum | reverse complement strand
GTGTTCCCCTATGAAACAATATATTAGTTATTTTCTTACTTTTTATTTACTTTTGTAATATTGTTTTATGAATAAAACTATCTATCTATCTATGCTTGAATTTGCACATTGTCTCTTCTTCGCTTTCCAACCAATCCTCCTCGTTGACTTTTAACTCTCCGGTTGCTATGGCTTCTATCATCATAAAAATGACTGTTAATAAGTCCATTTCTTTAATTTACTGTTACGTAATAATATCATCAATCATCAATCGCTTTCATTTTTCTTTCTTTTTCGTAACTTCATTGACTGCATTTGTGTAGTCCTTTTCCGTCAACTTCTTATCTCTTATCCGTACTTTTTGCAATCGCTTTATGTTTTCGGATAAATATTCCTCTCCATACTCCTTGTTGGTGAGGGACATCTTCGATCGTCAAATCACCAATTTATTACGGCCGAAATGGAGAACCGAAGACACCGACAAGCTGGTACATAGAACAAGCTAAATAAAAAACAAAAGTTACATTGTGGAGATAAAAATAAATAGGTTTTTATAAGGTCTAACGTAAGAAACAGCAACCTGGTCACAAGTGACGACACAAAAGTTCTCAGTTAGGATACAAAATGTAACCAGGTGTTAAAAATGCAATGAGCACTGCAGATGAATGGACAAAGAATATGCCAGACAGAGCTAAAGATTCTGGAGACATGCGTATGCTATATAATACACCAATATGTCTCACAGGCCAGAGTCATAACAAAGTAAATATATCTGGCATATCAAGTCAAAGAAACATTATAAAAGTTACATGTTATACCATGAAATACATTTACAAGGTTATTACAATAACAAATTCGATATCAACATAATATAACAGGAAATCTAGATAACAGGCTAGGTGATATCAGTGTAAATATTAGCAATAACATGTCATTTACGGTAATATTATTTTCTAAATATCACAAAAGACGTATGTATGATATTATATCCAAACAACAATACTATTACAATAGCTAATAATGATAGCTAATTCTAACTGCTTTGATAACATACAAAAGTGTTATAAAAATACACAAACGGTAAATACAAATGCACTAAAAGGAGGCTGGAGACGAAGTGCGATACCACACAGTTAAAACGAGAGTGGCAATACCAAGCTACAAAAAACTTAATACGCATGTAAGACAGAATGTGCACAAACCAAAGAGATGTATCTATATGACAAAATTTACGCTATAGGAAAGCCAGGTAGGTGCACCAAAAGACACGGCAAAAAAAATATAGCTTGACCACAACTGACAAAATACTGACCAAAGAAATAAAATAAATAATAAACAAATAAACACTTACTGGTGATTGTAGCGTGTCCCCACTGCAATACAGCTATATATAAAACTGCTGCTTTTGTCTCAACTTAGAGCCAGTATTTACAAACTTTATGTATAACTTTATACATTTCTTAATACATTTCATTCACATTTCAGAAAACGCACACATACTCTTATAAAGACAACTCAACAAAAAAAATTAACATGCAACAAGTTACTCCCGCGACACCTCAGGTAAAACAATAAACGAACAAATTTAATTGCCGTTATTTTAAATAATAATGTTGTGACATCAACACCCCCACTTTTTCAAAGCCAAAGAAATCTCACAAGGAATATGCCAATGGCATATTGACAATAGCTATTTTTGCTTTTTTGACATTCTCGCATAAATTTATTGGACCAAAAAACACTGAAGGTTATTTTTTTTTTTTGACAATTTACCAAATATCCTTACTTACTTCCGCCATACCTTGTCTTTCACAGAATATTTCTGCTTTAACATGATATATGTATGAAAAAGTACTTAAAACGCTCTTTTGAAGGTTTTTATGACGTCATTTCCTGATGATGTAACTTTGCCGTCATTTTGCAACCATTGATTTTAACAATCTATACATAATTTTAATTTCAATTCATATTCCATTACATCTAAAGGTTGTTAACAGCTTGCTTTCATCTTGAAATCATATGAAATTTGTTGTAACAAGGAGAAAAAGACCTCATTTGGAAATTGACGTCATTCCGACGTCGGAAAAAAAATCAAATTCTCCACCATCGATGTTTGAATTCGGCATTAAATTTTGATTAAGAGTCATGTCTCAGAACAAAATACACATCCAATGTCGACTCCATTACATAACTCAACGGACTATTAAAAGAAAACTTGCAAAAATATTCAAAGGATCTTGAAGGGCTGATTGACCAAACATACATTGTTCAAAAGTTGGAAGCGATGTCATCTCAGACTGCAGTTCCAAAGTTCTTTAACTTTATCCATTTATATTTCAACTATATTTGAAAAGATGATATAATGTCCATCATAGTATCTAATTGTTTGACAACAAGATTAATTGAATGTTTCTTCAGATACGTTACAACATCAGTAGAAGGAAGCAATTTACGCTATTTAGAAGTTAAAAAGAAAATATCAAATTAAGCATTCACCTTCCTTTAACCCTACGTCCATTCTTCAGAAAATAGTGTGCCTGTTAGGAGTGGAATGGAAAGAGTTTCAGAAGCATACTCATATAATCTGGATAATGAGATATCGTGCAAAGATGGTTCATTGATATGGAATTTCTTAAGAATGAAAGAGAAAAGGCTGTTCACCATTGAAAAGAAGTGAGAAATGAAGGACTCAATTCTCAGAGACGGAAATAAAGATTTGAAATCTCAAGTTAGAGAAGTGACAACGGCGTTGAAGTCTAGATCACAGAGGAGTTTACGAGGTTTCTGTAAGCGAAGATTCGGAACTGCTCCAACAATTCTCGGAACGCATTCCACAAGACGAGCATTAGATCACAGTAACAACATTGTATCCTTGATTCAGACTGATCAATCTCTTGCAGCTGACAATGAAAATGAAGTGAATCTTGGTGCAATTTTAAAATGTGGTGACTTTGTTGTGTTTCGAGGTACAGATGATCATGTTTTCGATTCCAGCGGTAGGGAATGAACAGAGACGGGGTATAACGCAAATATAGTTCTTCAACTATAACTTATACAACTAGTGTGACGGCATGACATAAAGATTTGTACGGAGATAGGTCTTGCGAAGGATAACAGAACAGGAAATTTATTGGAGTAAGAGCATTGAAGTCGTTAACGTCATCGGTAATTTGCGTGATCCCTCGATGATTGATTATCGATTCAATTTTGCATAAAAAAGGTTTGTAAAGAGTCAAACGATATGATATGGTCTCTCGTTACTGCCCTCAATGAGCGTTTTATTGGCTTTATGAGTGACTCCCACACTCCAGCCATCCAATGGCTTAGCGGCGGATTAAATTTCTAATTGGATATTATTATCACATAAAACTTTATTAAATTGTAAGTCGAATTTACCTGGTATTGAGTCTTTCAACTCCTTTTCAGCGCCCACGAAATTTGTGCCGTTGTCGGATTGTATTTTTTGAACGTAGCCACGTCGCCCGATAAATTGTCGGAGGCACATTATAAAAGCGTCAGTACTCATGTCATCAGAAAGTTCAATGTGTATACTTCGTGTTGTTAAACATGTAAATATAACACCGTAACACTTTCTCATACCTTCAGTTGATTTTGTTCGTCTATAATGCTTAGCAACTAACGGGCCAAAGAGATCGACTCCCGTGTTGGTAAATGGTTTCTTGCCGATAGCCAGACGTTCTTGAGGTATATTTGACGTGAATGGTTGGTTCGGTTTGGACGAGTTCCATCTACAATGATTGCATTCTTTGATGACTTTTCTGATAAGTCCACGGCAAGATGGTATCCAATAATTTTTAAGCAGGGCATTGAGGGTGTACTCACGCCCAGAATGAAAGTTTTGTTCATGGTAATATCGAACGATTAACTTTGATAAATGGTGATTTTTATGTAGAATAATTTGCTGACTACAGTTAAGCGATATTTCGGTAGACTTTACACGACCTCCTACACGTAACAAGTTGTTGGCGTAACTTGTGTTTAAACATAGCAACGTTGATGATTTGGGTAAAGGTTTCTTGTTTTCGATTTGACTTATTTCTTGATGAAAAGATTCTCTTTTACAGATGGAAAGAATAATCATTTCGCTCTTCTGTAAATTGTTTGTTGTTGAAAACTTCATATTTGGTTTTTCTTTGTTTCTTTTTGCAGAGATCCATAGTTCTTTGTTTGTTAATATGTTAATATATTCATAGTTGTTTGTTAATATGTTCTTGAATACTTGTATTTTCTTGCTGTTGTGAAAATTCTTGTTCATTGATGAATGGTTGACTTTCTTCATTTGTGATTTCACTTTCTGTCGTTTCTGTTTCGAAGTTTGGAGAAAAATGTTCTAAAAACGTAGGTCCTTGAAGCCACCGGTGTTCGTTGTTGAATTCTTTCAGACAGATACCTCGACTACAGTCGTCCGTTATATTCATCTTTGTGTCGATATATCGCCATGAATTCGGGTCTGTGTTTTGACGTATTTCATTGGTGTGGTGCATAACATAAGGACCAAAGTTTTTCGATTCATTAATTATGTATTTCAAAACTGTTGTAGAGTCGCATCACATAAAAACATTGTTGATTCGAACTGGTAGCTCTTCAATTGTAGTTACTTTGAATCTTGAGGATAAAACTGCTGCTTGCAATTCAAATTTAGGCGTTGTCATTGATTCTTTATTTAGAGGAGACAGTCAGCTTTTACCAATGACGAAATTGTAAAACGTTGCAATTGGCTTGATGGCTCGAAGATACGCAACTGTGCCGTAACAAATCTTTGACGTGTCGGAAAATATATGAAGTTCGACTTCTTGTGTGGTATTGGTAATATTGTACCATCTTGGTATTGCGATATTTGATAAATGCGATAAAACGTTTTTCCAGTTGGACCATTTTTTTATGACTTTCTGTCGCTGAAGAGTCGTCCCAGTCAAGTTTTAATTTCCATAATTCTTGAACGATCAATTAGGGTTTGGTAAGAATTGGATTTGATATCTCTATCGGTTCAAATATGGAGCTTATTAAACTTAATATTCCTCTTTTGCTATCTGGGACATGACGATTGGTTAATTTAATTTGCAGTGTATCTTGGGATGGATTGCAAAGGACTCCTAATACTCGTTCGGTAATTATTTCATTCAGGTCTAAGTTGATAGTAGCTGGTGGGTCTCTGTGTATATGTTTGAAATCTTTGATGAAATTTGTGGAAAATTTGGTGAGATTGAATCCACCTTCCTTTAATGCTTCAACAATTTGCGGAATTATTCGGTTTGCTTCGTCTGTCTAAGTGAATGAATTGAGGTAGTCATCAATATAAAAGTGGTCTAGTATGGCTTCTTTTACGCGAGGGTGTATTTCCGCATTTGATAAAAGGAAAGGAGAGTCAGTCAAGGAGAGTCAGTCTTGCGGAACAAGTAGACATTCATTGCATACTCGGTAATTTCGCTTGTCGGTTCATTTCTCCAAAGAAAACGTAAGAATTGACAGTCTTCATCTGTGACTTGAACGGGATGAAACATAGCTTCTATGGCCGCCATTACTGCGTATTTCCCCCTTCAAGCTACGATAAGATTGTTGAGAGGTCAAGGCCTTTTAGTAAATGATGATTTAATGAAACATCTTTGAACTTCACGGCAGTGTCAAAAACAACACAGACTTTATTTGGATTGTTTTCTTTCTTGACGGCATGATGGAGAATGTAGTTTGTTTTTGAAGAAACGGAGTTGATTTTGAGTTTGGTGAGTTTCTTTGCAAATCCCTTTTCAATATATTCGTTAATCGAATTCGAGAAGAGTTCTTTCAGTTGCTGGTCTTTTTCTAATTTCTTTTCGAGATTGAATAAGCGAGACAATGCGAGTGTTTTGTTATGTGGTAGTGGGATGTCATTATTTTTCCAAAGCATACTTATTGTGTAGTGATTATCAGCTGCTTCATGATTGTTTTTTCGAGGATATCAAGCGTTCTTTTTTCTTGAACTGTCATTACGTTTACGTCACATTTTTTATACAATGTACCGTATAACTCGATATGCTAAAATCTTTCGACGATTTTATCAGCTTTGTTAAATTCGCGTTGTATAGAATTAGTTGAAATATTGTTATGACAGCTCTTTTTCGATCCTCCGAAGAGTACGCATCCTAACTTTGTTTTCAGTGCTACTGGTTGATTTTCGTCTCCGGACCATATTTCTGTATAAAGATGAATGTCAGAGTGGTCCGCACCTATCAGGATATCGATATTTTTGCAGTCACTCCTTTCGATATTCACATCGCATAAATGTGGTAAATTAGCGTTGGTCGAGGTTATTTCGTCAGGTGAATACGAGTATTGTAAGTGTTTTACTATCCACGCATTTTTTATCGGAATTTCGGTGGGATGGGCGTTGGAGGATAACTTAAAGTTGACTAAACTTGATTTAAATTCTTGCGACATAAGTAACACGTTGTTAAAGCAATGGATTTTCATCGCCTTTTAGATCTAATTTTTCTGCTAAGGAACTGGAAATAAGTGTTGAAACTGAACCGCTGTCCAAAAGAGCCAGGGTTGGAACTTTCGTTTTGCCATTTGCAGCAATAACAGGAATAACTTGTAGGAACGACTTTTTATTTACTGGAAACGATGATTGATTGACGAAATGGTTGGAATTTACGTTGCCAACTTGATTTGAATCGTGAAGAAGCGTGTGGTGTTTTTGATTGCATCTATCAACGGCACAATTAAACTTTGATTGGCAATCTTTAAGTAATCTTTAATAAACTTATGTCGGTGAATCTTTTACATTCTTTCAATCTGTGATTTTCAGTGCACAGCCAACATTGTAAGTTTGCTTTTTGCGAGTTTTTATTTGAATTATTATGATTACTGTTACTGTTACTATTATTTTTTCTATTACTTGCTATATTATTTAGAATATGATTTTGATGAGAACTTTCAAAGTTGTGGCTATTACTATAAGAAGGATTATTAATGTTATTAATATTAGGAATATTGTTATTTGGCGTATCATTTTGACAACTAAAATTATTATTACTTAAATTATTAGGGTTATATTGATAGTTATCATCAATTTTCGGTAAGCTTTGACTGGTCTGATTCGATTGGATAAGATATTTCGGGTTTTTATCAGAATCTTTGTATTCGGCGAAATTATGACCTTTATTTATTTGTCGCTGTGGGTTTGGCTGATAACTTTTAGACGTTGCGTTGCTTCTGTTTACGATATCGGCTAACGGATTGAAAATTATTTTAACAATACCATCTAACCACTTTTTGAAGGTGAATAAATTTACGCTACCGTTAATCAGGTTACTGCCTTTCGTAAATCGATGATATTTGTTGCGGAGATGGTTTGGTAGACGTAGGATTACTTTTGTTAGATTATCGCTCGAGTATATTGGAGAGTGATATTCCATTGGTATTAGCCAAGAATTGTTGCATTTTATCTGCTGATGGAATTCTCTTAATGCAACTTTGTCATTGGGTTTTATTTGAGGTTTGTTGAAAACGAGGCTCAATCGGAAATGGGCGACGATAAGGGGGTTTGTAAAAAATCTTGTTACACCCTATGGCTTCGATTGTTCGTTTGGCTTCGCCTTCAAGAACACTTAGTCAACGAATCATGCGAATGTTGTCGTCAAAGGTGGGTTTGCAATGAATACGGATGTAGAAATTGTCAATGAATTCCGGCCATTTGCTTGGATTGCCATCGATCTTTATGAATGAAATCGGAGGTAAATTACGAGATTCGAATTCCTGTTGTAATATCTTAGTTGGAGTAATATGCGTTTCGAGTGGTGAATCGAATGATGTTTCTCTTCCCTCGATTAACTCGTCAATAAAGCTGCCGATTGGTTTGAAGAATGACAGACTTTAAGGTTTTAATTTATTTTGATGACTGCTTCTGTCTATAGTTGTTAGATATGGTGGTAAAATGTTACATTGTGGGTACTGATTTGGTGACGGCGTTTCTTCTTTGATGTTATTCTGGACTTTATGATCTTTCAATTTTTTTCTTTGGACTTTGATTAAGTTGTTTATGATCGAAGTCGACTTCATTGAACTTGAAGAGACGGTTGAAACAGATGCAGATCGTTTCATCTCGTCATTGCGTACGTTGGCTGTTCTCATCGCTTCCTGTTTTTCTGCATAATACGATGTCTCGAGACTTTTCAGCTCTTCTTCAATCTTTTCTCTTCTTCTAATGGCTTCGAGGTGCTTCATATCTTTGGTCTATATTCTTTCGAAAGATAAATAATTTGCTCTAGATATTGCGGTTGATCTTGAATTTGTTGACCTCGAGTCTGCAACACTGTTTTCATGGTACGATCGATTCGATATTTCGTTGTTATTTGGAGCAATAGCAGGACTTGATGTTTTGAAAATATGTGCACTGCTTGAAGAATGTCGACGAGATTGATAGATAGGTCTATTTGTGATGCTTAGAGACTTTATTGAAGTTGGATTTCGTTGTGACGACATTTCAATCGCTTTACCTAACTGCATTAATCGATATTCGTAGTCCATCAATTTGTTGAGGTCTTGTTCTTCTTTATAAAAATCGGTTTTCATGTCATATATTTCCGCATATTACAAATACAGTCATTGAGTCGATCCATTTCCGAGGCAAATTCACTCACTGCTATGCCTATATCTATCTGCGGCGATAAGTCTTTAATGAATTTGTCAAAATTCTTCTCGTAATGTTTCAATCGTTTTCGTAAAGTTCTCAAGCGTTCCGATTCATAGCCTTCGTCGTTATTGTATTTCCAAGGTTTCCTCGATAGCTTTTCATCTGAATTTGTGTCTGAACTCATGTTACAATCAAAAAATCCTTTAAAACTTTATTCCAGCGGTAGGGAATAAACAGTGCCGGGGAATAACGCGAATATACTTCTTCAACTATAACTTATACAACTAGTGTGACGGCATGACATAAAGATTTGTAAAGGTGAGCAACGAGAAGAGAATACGCAAAACTTGAAACGCTGCGCTGATGACAGGCTATAGACGCTAGAGCTCGGTAAAGGTGGGTGTGGCGTCAAATACTATTCAAATATGTGTGCGTTTTAAAGCTATAAATTAGATAAAACACATAGGTTAATAAATTGCTGACACAGCATAAATACTTCTGAAAATAAATATAGTTACACTTAGGATTTTGCGTGCTAAGATAAACGAAAATGTTACCAACGTATCGATAAAAATACACCACGATAGATGTTAAACTGGTGACAAAATGTGTATTAGAGGTAAAACAAAATTCTGGTCGGTAACAAATACAGCTGTTTTGGTGAGTAGAAAAGGTACGGTGTACGGTGCGCTAAATATAAGTCTATATTTACCACCAAAAGATACTGAGAGATTTTTTCTGACGGTAAAAAAACTTCCTCTCGTAAGATAAGGTATTCTCTCTTCACATAGACAAAAAACGCAATAAAAAAAACAAGCTTTATAAAATGTTACGATAAACACTCGCAAGGGACACAGGACGGTAATTAAAGACATATAATAGAAAAATAATATTGTTCTAACGCAACATTTTGAATGTGATAAATTGAATCGTTTGAATATGATTGAATCCAAAAGTTATCGCCTTCAGAATTTGTCACCAAGCAAAAAAAATTGTTCGTAATTTCTTAAAGATAAAAGAAAAGATGATATGATGATTTTTTATGTTGATCCAAAATGGAAAGGAGGAAGCATGCAATAAAAAGATAACCCTGTACATTGGGATTATATTTGAGATTTGGATTTGTTTTTTATGTATACATGACATTTCTACTTACAGTGTAATTACAAATATGATGGAACAATCTGTCAACCTTCTCAAAAACATATTTGAACATATTTTATGCTTTAGTTTGTGAATCCTTGTTGACATGTCACAGAGCGACATTTATGTCTATTGAGCAGCATTGCATTTTTATTTTCAAACTCAATTTTTCTTTGAACTTCTTTGGTTTTCATAATTTTCAGAGGAAATAAACTAAGTTTTCACTGAATATATTACATTTTTCATTTTATGTCAGTTTATACATTCAGGACGGTGGCCAGTTGCCGTGAATCATTATTTTCATCATGTGGTTAGTAATATGTTTTTCTTATACTTTTAAAAGAATTTTGTTTTCCTTATATTCTTTATAGTTACTTACCAATTTTTATATATTTTGATGCGTTTTAAGGCATATTTTTCCGTTTTTAACTGGTTTTTGAAATGTTTACCCAATTTTTACTTTAACCACAACTTTTCTGAGAACTGCCTTAAGTTAAGTTATGTGTTTTTTACTTAACATCTATAACTGCCTTTAATGTGGATAGAAAGTGAGGTTTGTTCTAGAAATGTCTATGAATTTTTGTACTCTTCAATTTTTTAGCTTTTGTTAGGGTCTCTGCTGGAAAGTTTTTTCTTCATTTCATGCATCTTTCCGCGAAGCGAGAAATTTCTTAAAATGAGTGTGTATTTTTAAATTTCCGCGTAGCGGAAATTTCTTTAAATGCTCGTGTATTTTCTTCATATTCATCTATTTCTTTCCCGAAATTATCAAATGAAGTATGAGCCAAGCTAGCTCGTTATCGGGATTTTTAACTGCGTATTGTATATCTCTGTACTAGTAATGATAGTCATGAATCTTTTGTTTTTATTTTGTTTTGTTTAAACTGATAACTTGATTGGTTGGTTTTATTAACTTCTTGAAATTCATTCGTTGCTTTCAATAATTTGTTTTATTGTTTTCATTGAAGCTTTGTTTTTATGAAAACCACGTTTTCTTCTCTTTTCTTTTTTTGTCTTTTGAAAAAGTTATGTAAATAGATTTTTATGTTAAAGATAAAAAGGTTTTTAAAAGAAATGAAAGAAACTTAATTAAATTATCATTATTGCAAAATAAAAGAAAATTGAAATGGAAATAATGTGAACTGAAATTTCTGTTTAGTTTTTACATGAAAGTCAGTTTTTAACATTGTAGGATAAATGAAAGAAAAATGATTTTTTTACACAACACAAATTATTATCAAATTTAATTTTGCCGAGCTGAATTTGGAAAAAGACAAGATTTGTTGTTTTCTTGAACTAAAATTCATGCTAAATACCTACAATTAAAAGTAGAATAAAACATTTGTGATTGCTGACCTTTATTTTTAATTGAAAGTTATTTGACCAGAAATCATATACTCTTGAAGAAGGAAGCGCTGTGACGAATTTACGTGATTTCAGCAAAATGCCAATAAAGTACTATCCCACTACCCATAGGTATTCAAAATTCGTAGCCACTTTACCCAAGGGAGCGCTCATGTAGTATGACTAGAGCAGTGACGTTGCAAGTCACGTGATTTCAGTCTAACGGTAATTGAGCTGAGTTTGTGTTGAGCTTACGTATTGCATGAAAAAACAAAATGCAAAATTATAAACCAAAACCATGCAGATAGCTATGACCATAAAATGGGGCTTCGAAACTGCATGGTTCAGTAAAGTATCAAACTACACAAACATAAATAGCACAATTTTTGTTGAAAAAAGAACACAATTTTTTCTAGCTTTTTTAAAATTAAAATTAATTAGCGAATTCAACAGTGGAGGATGGAAAGATTGCAATAATTATAAAATACTCTAGTAGGCCTTTTCTTCGCTTAGTAAAATCTTTTCTTTGATGTATTTCATCCAAAGCTTGCTCTCCAAATATCATGTAGTTACCCACCATCCAAGTGGCATAATACTGCGTAAGTACCCACCAAATTTACTTAGGGAAAGTTCTTTACTCTCTAGCCGACTAGAGGCAGACTTGAAACCATCAGCTACATTAGTACAACGAGATTTTCAGCTCAATATACTAACACTACACTATCACAACAGTACTTTAAACCTTTGAAAGGAAAGCGGAAATTTTGCAGCACTGTGGCGCTTTTTATTATCTTAATTTTCTTTCACATTCCATTATCTTGAGAATAGAAAGCCAAGCATTGTACCTTAGGAGAATAACGTAAATTTTTTATCTCCATTATGTCGCAATATCAAAGCGATACCTGAACGCGATGTTAGCAAATATCGAACAATCAAAATGGTAGCCGTGTTTGTTTGATAGAAGTGTTGTTTTTCAAACATATTACTGTATTTAGCAAATTACAAGGCTTTTTGTGCTATTTTTTGCACGAAGTCAGCATTTTACATGTCTCTATGATATAATTAAAGTACAATTAAAGTTTTCATTGTTGAAGAAAGAACTTTTTAAGACTTTTCAACTGAAGTGCATTTTGTCTAGAGAAAAGAGAAAACATTGGAATTAATCATGGCCACAACATGTTAAATTAGCTAGTAGTCCAACGTTTTATTAATATGTTGCTAAATACTTAAGTCGTAAATATGGCTAGTCTTATGGCTAGTTTTCTAGTAAATATGTTTTGTATATAAATATTTTTTGTCAATACGTTTAATAAATTTTTTCTAAATGTGTTCGACTGTAAATATGTTCCAAAAATATTTTTTTATTAATACGCTTCATGAATTTTTGTTAAAGACGTCTCACAAAAATTTTTTTCATAAATAAGTTTGACTAAAAATATGTTTCGTAAATGCTTTTTCTTAATACGCTTTACAAATTTTTTGTAAATAAGTTTCACACAAATATCTTTCATTAATACGTTTGACTATAAATATTTTTCTTAAATATTTTTTTGTTAATATGCTTCATAAATTTTTGTTAAATATGTTCCGTAAAAGAATTTTTAAAAATGCGTTCGACTGTAAATATGTTCAGTAAATATTTTTTTTGTTAATACACTTCATAAATTTTTGTCAAAGATGTTTCACACAAATATTTTTCATAAGTAAGTTTGACTGTAAATATTTTTTGTAAATATATGTCGTAAATATTTTTGTAAATATATTTCGTATATTTTGTAAATACTTTTGATAAATATTTTGCAATGTTTCGTAAATTTATTTTGTAAATACGGTTTATAAAGTCTTTGTAGCTAAATTTCGCACAAAAATGTTTTATAATTAAATTCCACAATTTTTTTGTAAATATGTTTCATAAATATGTGTTAAATATATGCATAATAACGTGTTTCATAAAACACGTTCAATAAATTTTTTGATAGTTTGTAAATATTTTTGTAAATACCCTTAAACATTTTTTTGTAAACAGGTTTCATTTACGCTAGATAAATTTTATGTAAATATGTTTTAAGATGTTTTGATGTTTTGCATGACAAATATCCTGTAATTATATTTCATAAGTATTATTGTAAATGCTTTTTGCAGCTTCAAAAATGTTTTGTGAAAACCTTTTTTAAATATTTTTTTGTGTTTTGTAAATTCTTTGATATATATGTTTCCAAATTTTCAGTTGTTCTAGATTTGTCTCATGTCCATTTGTTTTCAATTATGTTTGGCAAATTGCATAGTAAACACTTTTAAAAAATTTTTTTTAAAAAATATTTTTTGCAGGGTTCTGGATTTCAGCGCAGGAAGCGGAAATTTTGCTGAGCTGTGTGCGCTTTTTTTTAATTTTTATATTGTTATTGACACTAGAGAATAACGCTGTATAGTATGCTGTTTGAAAGCACTATCAAATTTTTCATTTCAGTACAGAGATTATTGCAACATTCCATTATCAGCTATTTATTTGAAGAAGTTCTTTATTAAATTTCCGCGTAGCGAGAAATTTCTTAAAATGAGCGTGTATTTTCTTCTTATTATTATTTTTCTTCCACCATAT
>JANSTP010079120.1:0-13701 GCA_025330745.1 Cladonema radiatum | reverse complement strand
AGATTAAGATTATACTGATTTAATATAGTCATTATTTAGAATCCCGGCTCCTCTTTCTATCCAACCAAATGTGGACAGCGAATATTGTGCCCGCTTTCAAATTTAACTGTTATAAATAGGGTTGGTATGTTTCGGCACAGGCTCTCCCTCCCCCCTCCCCCCACCTCTATACCTTTGTGTTTCATAAACATTATTATATATGCTCCTCCCATTTTTCAAAACATCACGTTTTCGTACTGTTGCGTATAGAATTATCTAGTGATACATCACACTGTTTTATATGTGGCTTTCTTTTAACATGTATTATATATAGTAAAGATTAGTGAATCGGCATAATGTATTGTATTCTTATTCATTAAAATATGTCATACATTGCATGTAAAACACCTAAAATAGCTGTTTTAGAGCGCTTAAAAACGCAAAAATTTTCCATCGCCCAACCATGGTGGGCGACAATTATTGGAGCCACTATTTTTTTATGCCTACTATGATAAAATTTCTGGATCCGCCCGTGTCTTCACTCTATTTTCCAAAAGGAACGTCTCCCTACGGTCTTGGTCTTTAAATGACGTCATGGGCTATTGCCATAGCAACCAAAAGTTAAATTGGGCAATCAATCTTTAGAACCATAAAAAGTAATTGTGTACCAAGTTTGGTTACTAAAGGCAAAAGACATGTATAGTTACGAATTGTTTCAAAAATTTACCATTTAATGATTTCATAGGCTGTTGCCATAGTGACAAACTGTCAAAATTTGGCTAGAAATCTTTAGAAATATTTGGAGAGAATGTGTATCAAGTTTGATTTCTAAAGGTAAAGTACAGAAGGCATTATAAACATTTTCCGAAGTAGACCTGCTAATCATGTCATAGGCTGCTGAAATAGAAATGATGATAGATTGTTCCTATGATAAAAGAAACAAATAATTGCTGCCTCTACCAAAAAAGAACAATAAAATGGAAAAATGTCACACCACTCTGAAGAGATGTATAGGCCCACTAGTCAAAAAGGTGAGAATATAAGTAAAACACTCATGAAAAAAGAACTATTCTAAAATGTTCTAAGCATATATGATGATGAATTAGTTATCATGGTACCTGGGTGTAAAACGTTATTCAAAAAGTTTATCGTCTACTAATTTTAAGTCTCTACGGTACAGTTTTGGTCTTGTTCTTGATTTTGATATTTCCGCTATTTGAAACTTGTATTTTTATGGTGTCATAGACTGTTGTCATGGCAACAAAAATCTTAGTCCAAAAACATTCTGGGCCTTACAAGTTTGATTACCTAAAGCATTATTCTTGTGCTTCATCTCTTTATTTATTTTCCAAAAAAACATTATAACTATAATTTCATAGGTTGTTGTTATGGTAACAACATAAACTCTATATTTTTAGGGTCTTTTCGATCTATGGTCTTGGGTCTTTGTGCTAAGTTTCATTAACTAAAAGTATTAGAGTATTGATGTTGATAAAGAACTTTTTTAAATTTTTCCTTATTAATGACTTAATAGGCTATTTCTATGGCAGCATGGAAAGAAATTAGTTTTAAGACCATCGTATTTATTTGAGTTGTATTTGAGTTTTTTTTACGTGTACCAAATTCAGTCAGCACAGGTAAAGTATGAATCTATAGATGGATTCCATAGTTAGAAGTTTGCATGCGCAACAGCATAAAAAAATCCTGGAGGCAAAAAAATGCAGACTGGCAATGCAAAAAATATAAAAAACAAAAATAGTTTTGAAGACAAGGCGATAAAGAATTTAACTTCCAAATATGTTTTGATAAATTAGAAAAATGATATCATATTGAGACTTTATATATTCTGTTCCTGATTTCAGAAGCGTTTGTTCACATTTTCACATTACAAGTTCGCATTATTTTGCCTCCAGAACTCGCCAAAATTGACCAGGTAATCAAAATAAAAGACAACACACAGAACCTATCTATATATACTGCAAACACAGGTTTCAGACAAAGGCTCATCCTCATACCTCCATAAAAAGTTATTAAATATTGTCATTGTTGAACAGATACAAAATGTCAAAATATTTATTTAGAACCATATTCGACCCAAAAGTATTAACTGAGAAATGAAAAGTTTTTTCTAAGAGGTGCCTTATTACTACACCAAAAGGAGTTTTGCTATATATATAACTGTTTACCTGAGTTCATATTTGGAAAAACGTAGTGTTCTACATATAAGCCATTGTGGAGATGCATGAAGCATGAGAGAAAAAAAACCATTATGGTAGACGGTAAATGTTTAGTTAAGACATTAGAATAATCAATCTTTCACTCTGCTATTTTTGGTCAAATATTCAACATTTACAATTTCAGAGAAGATGCATAAGTACTTTTGTATAAATTATGCTTACTGTTAGTCTCTCTCTTGTATGTATAGCCTCCATCGAGGAAAAATCTTATGTACTAACATTTTATGACTGCTCCTTTACACGGACTAGTCTCTTCTCTTAAGTTTCTAACAAATTTGGAGAAAAATATAAGAATACAGTTACAACGTACATTCATGTATGCATCATCTGAGATTTGTGTTTTGAAAAATCTTTCTGTTGAAATAATTTTATTTTTTACTTCTTCATCAAATGATGTTAGGAAATCGAACATCAATACAAATATTCAAAGCAAGGAATAATATTTTACAAAATATTTTTGTGCAATTATCATATAAATGATTTATGATAACAATTTTTCTATAATCAATTCAATTTTATCAAATTACATTTTTTTCTATATTACAAAATTCAATTAAAAAAAAAAAGTTTGTATTGTTATTATCTACCCCCAGAATTTTGTCTTTCAATTCAGGAATTTTGTAACGGAGATTTCTAAATCTTATTTTTAAGGTGTTTGGGGTGGAAGGGAGAGGGGGGTTGGGTTATAAATATTTATATTTGCTTGAAATCCACTTTCAGATTTCTTTTTATCATTTTAATAAGGTTTTTTGTTGTCTTTTTTAACTAATCTAATGTTGTGAGATTATTTAGTTCCAAATAAACAGAAGCTTAATAATTCACAGCTAAAATCCTGTAAGTACACTCCCCAAGTCTTAATCACCCAAGGTTGTCTTTTCAAAGTAGCTCAACAATTTAGTTCAGATAAACATTCGCTAATTCTAATTGAGTGTGTCCAATAGACCTCGTTTCTTTTTTTGCCTTGCTTGGTCAAACAAACACAGGAATAAAAAAGTTTGAATAAGTGAGGGAAATTTATCTTAATAAGTGAAAATATCTTTCATTATGGTACTAAGTCTTACAGTCCTAGCGAAGGATTGCTGTGCAATCCCATTCAGGAAAACAGATCTTTTTGCAATCACAAAATATAAGATTAATTGGAAGAACTAAAAATAAATAAAGCTTTGTGTACTACGTTTGATTAGCCAAAAAACAGTATTAATCAAATAACTCTGGAATCTTTCTGGGGATATATGAGTCGAGTTCGCTTTGATGAGCTATAGTATTTATTGTTCTTGGAATTCGAAGTACAGTGGAACATAAAACCTTGTTAGGAAAATTATTAAAAATCGACACATTTATGTTACAGACTATTTCCACAGCATCAGGGGACAAAAATTAGGTCGAAGATTTTTAGAACTGTTCATGCTACACTTGTGCAAAGTCTAGTCAATGAAGGGTGTTCTATTCAAAATTTTAGAAATTTATATTATGAGGTTATACATAGTGTCAGAACATCTTTGATCCTCCCTTTAATATGAGTCCCCTTCTCACCTTAGTCTACCCACTCCATCTCCTGCCGCCTGTCCCTCAAAATTCCATCTGTTTCCGAAAGTGGTAAACGTGATGGGTTAATGGTAAGCAACATTCATATACAGTAAAATCTCGATATTATGAACTCCCAGTATAATAAAGATATATGTTAAATGTTTCTTCGGAGAAAAACATTTGGATTTTCCCATTAGAAATAATGAACTCTCAGTTCAATAAACATATATATTTATCCTGGGGGGTTCGTAATATTGAAAGTCCACTATATATGACTTTGTTGCTAAAATAACATTTCACAACTTCAGAATGATAAGTTTGCTTACTTTTCATTAATATTTACATATAATAGTAACTGATTTACCTAAATTGTTTATAAATTACATCAAATTTTTTTTCATCTAAACAATTTAACTCCCTCCTCTAAAAAAAGAATTTCGCCTAATTTCCCATCAATTTTTAAAATCCCTAAACTCCTCTCAATACTGGGTGGTGCACCCAATACCATCATAGTTACCATAGCACCTATGAAGATGCTGAAAATTGAGGTATGAAAATTGAGTCAAAATCATGGGAAGCGTTTCGGAAATTTATCAAGTTGTGTCAACTGACAATAATGATGATGAATAAATTTTGAATCAGAATTTGTCATAGTAATAAGAAAAATACTCAAATCCTGTTTCAAATTTTCTTAAGATGTAAAAGCTTAATCCTTTTCCAACTGGCGGAGGGGGCAAAACTTGAAAACTCAAAAACTTAAAAGGATTTACCCATGAATTTTTGCAACTTTTAGGAAAATTTATGTAAGACCATTAAAAACAAAAAAAATTTGTGACCACACCCATTTTTGCCATGGCAACACCATAGAACTTCTGTAACTTCAAATGATAACAAAGTACTTAGTTTTAGTAGAAAAATAAAAAAAAAAAAAACATAAAAAGCTCTTTTGGTTCACTTTTAATGGCTCTCTAAAGTTGAAAAAAAATGAGGATACCAAAATAAGTTGGTAATAGTGTTAGAGTAAGTTGGTCTAGTAGTGTGCCAAGTTTCATTGCTTTATCATAAGTGGTTATCCCCCTCTCCCCCCGTTATGAGGCTCTATTTAAAAGTCCAGTTCTAATAGGGTTAATGTCAACAACATTCCCTATGATCTCCTTTTGCCCATCTCATTTTCCTTATAATCTGACTCTAGCTGGTCTTTACTTCCATTAATTGGCTTCCTTCCTATTTCAACAACAAAAAACCACTTCAAATATCTTTCTATATTCAAAACAGTAGTTTAACTGCTCATGCTAAAAAATATATCAGCATTTGGAATTCATTGGTATTCCTTGTTCCATGTATATATAAGATAAATATTACTTTAAGGAAACATCCAACAGGAAATTAATTAGTTTACTTTAGTTGGTCCATGTATCCTTCCAAAAAAATTATATTCTTTTCTTGCAGCATAGAAAACTGACTTGAAAAAATTGAGAATATAGCCTCCTAAAATTGTTGATTGCTCTATGACTTACATTTTCTTTTAAAAGTCACTAAAAATTAAACACAACGAAAAATTTAATTACCAGGAATTAAAGAAGACCTCTCTTTTAAAAAAAAGTTTGAGCACTTAGCTGCACATAAATGGTATCACAAAAATGGAACCCAAAAAATATTAGCCACATGAAAATTTAAAACTAAATCAAATATTATTAAAAATACAAATTTTTGAAAATCAGGGCAGATTTACAGACTTCTAAAGAGCATAACAAATAACTTTCATAGTTACTCTCTTTTTAATAGCGATATTTCATCATTGCTATCACATGTATCAACAACACTTTTTCAAAGTATACTTTTAAAAACAAAATGAATTCACGGGGAATACCCATTGAAAAAGGTTTATGAGAAAATATGTATTTTCACAGGGACCCATTACGAATAAATAGTATATAAAAAGAGGTTAAAAAAATTGTGTTATAAACTAAAATTTCAAGGCCTGAAACTTTTTAATTTATGATCAAATAGCAAGTTAGTAGAAAATTGAATTATTCTTAGCTAGAAACTTAAATTCAGAACTGTAATAAAAAATACCCCCTGATTATTCATCTTAAGATTTTCTACTCAATTAGTTTTAAGTAAAAGTGACCAGACGACCGCTCTTTGGCCAATCAAATATATTGGCTCCAACAACATTTGTTTGGAAAGTGTGTCCAAAAAGCTGCAATTTTACGTCCAAGCAAAAGGAAAGACAAAAAAGTTGTAACAAAAGTTAAAATTTATGCTTAGAAAGGTCAAAATGCGTACAGTATTAATAAGTGTTGATGATGATTATGGATAAACTCTAATAATCTTACATGAATCGGAATTCTGGTATGAAGGCTTAAATTTCATATCAGTGTTAATATAAATGTTAAATTCATTGAAAATTAATTGAAAAAAATAAGCTATAGTTATTGTTCTTATTATCATTATCGTTACTATTTTCATTATTTTTATTGCTATTATTATTATTATTATTATTATTATTATTATCATAATAATGATATTTTCACATTATTCCACAAGGAATATTAGGATTGAGATAATCTGTAACACACACAGTAAACACATTGACAAGTCCAAAAATAAGCGATCGTTAGTTTCAACTCCCTTTCCTATACTAACCACACATTAGAAATAAGGCGGAGTCAATGAGTCAATATTAGTTTATTATGTGAATCTTGGTATATATAAGGTCTAAAAATTAAATATCGAAATGGATCTGGCTTTTTCCTAGGAACTTATTTTCTTTAATGCGCTAATAACGTCTCTATTATTTTGCACAACCCAAAAAAACCTTGACACCATAAAAGTATAGTCTCTTATTATCGTATATGAATGAAATTGTTTATAAATAATAACAAATATAGATGCCATAGCTTTCGAAAGAACTTTAATGGAACAATTAGTTTATTACTCAAACAAAGCTCTTTAACCAAAATAGATGCATAAAACTTTTTACAAATTATTGCCACATTCCTGTTTGCCTTTTTTGTCTTTGTCAGTACAAAATTATTATGAAGACTTTCAAGAGCTAATGTGATATTTAGACATGAAAGGGATATGCGACTATGTTGTTCTTTAAATATCTCCTTTAAGGATAGTAATTTTAATATTTATGACGTTTAACTATTGAGCAAAAGCTGTTCTGCAAATGCCATTTTCACAGGTTTTCAACCCTTCAAAAATTTTGCTTTATCGAAATCAACTTACTGACTTTCCTGTAAAAATTGTGTCAGCAATTAGCATCCTTAAAATTTGACTTGTTACATGAGCAAGGTACCGTCGTAGGGTCATTAACAAATTTATGAAAACTAAAAATCTTCTGACTAAAGGGATTGCTTAATTTGTATGTCACTACAGGGATTTTAAAATCTTTCATGGAATAAAAGATAATATATCAGGCTCCTGAAGAATATGGGCGACATTTATCATTTCAACACCTTTATTATGAAAGAAAATAGAACAAATATTATTTTATATAGCTTATTTTTCGAAGAAAAGTAAGGTTTATAAATCTTTGACTGAATGGCATCTAATATTTGTAGGTAATAATGTAATTTATCATCAAACTCATCATCTGAAAATATATATGAAATTGTAGTATTGAGATCAAAAAGATATGATTTTCAAAATGTAGAAAGAAAAACCCTTAAATACTTCCGCAGATGTTTCAGTTCTAGCAGGCTAAGGTTATTTAAGAAATCTAACAGTTGAATTTTATTGATTCATTTTTGTTTAGTTCCCACAGTCCCCCCCCCCTTCATTTAGTTCTTCACTTTACTTCCTAATTGTGCAAATGTGCATATGCCAAAATACTTGAAAATCTATGTACATGAGTTTTTTGTACCACTTGCAAAATATGAAAATATGTAAAGCTTATATACCTTATATGTCATAGCTTCATGCTATAGTGCCACATGCTATAGCTTTCACTCCCCTCCCCCAACTCTTCGAAAAGGGGTGTAGCAGGGTGGAGTTTCTAAAATTTTAGAAATAGAGTGGTAGAAATGAAACCCTCTTGAAAAAGGGGTTAAACGCAAGGAGAGAGGCTTACCTAGAAAGACAGGGGTTCTTCATTTTTTCATCGTAGCACTTCTCCTTAGTATTAAAAAATATTTCTTTTTACAAAGATAATTGGCCATGTCATGACATATGCAAATATTTTGTGTTCAGAGGGATTGTTCGATTCATTATGAAGATATCACAACTAAGCAACTTGCTATTAAAACCATCAATCATAAATATCTCAAAATATGTTTTTTCATTTCTGAGAAAAATTCTTTTACCATGACATGTCTTAAATTAACTTAATTATCAACAAAAAACGCGGCACTTAAACCTAGCCTGTTGAAATGAAATAGAGTTCAATGTAAGTTACTTTCAAATTCAAAAAAAATTGATGAACATATCAATTTCTTTGTCACAATCTGACTTTCCGCTCTAAGGTTATATAAGGTTAAAGGGCTATTGCTTAGGCAATATGCCCAAAAGTGTCCAACAATTTAAAATTTGATAGCCAGGGTTGTAAAGATTAACTATTTATATTCACACAAATTCATTCAAGAAGGAGACTTAAACAATACCACTAGAATAAACGGACGAATAAGCCACCTAATTAACAAGCACTTATAAATAAAAACAAACTTAATAAATTGCCAATATATGAAAAAAAAAATTATAAAATCTTTGGGGAAAGAACTAAGGAAAAAAATCTTATAACTATTTAGGAAAATAAAGAAAGTTAGACTTGATGAAGATATTGGTTAATTCAAGGTAAGGGAAAAGACTGTGACAAATCAAAAGGAAAGTACAAAGAAGAGATGATGAGAAATATTGACTGAAGAAGGTGAGCATTTAAATGAAGAGAAAGGACAATGAAAAATCCACTGCAAAGTCGTTGAATGAAAAAAAAGGAAAAAAAAATTCAACAAAAAATGATAAAACAAATTGTGAGAATGATGAATAGAGGCTGGAGATTAGAGTGACTTAGTTCTAAAAAGTGAGACTTAAAACTGTTTTTCAATGATGCTTTTGTTTTAATTTTTGACAGTGAGGGATTATTATGAATAAAATCAATCCAACTGTTACAGAAAACAAGGAAACAGTTCCTTGGCATGTTGATGTAGTTGCTGATGTTTTGAAAAATATTGAGTATTGTTCGCTTCTAGTATCATCATCGACTTGGAAAAACAAATTTAGAGGAGACAGAACACGTTCGTTGAAGATATCAAAATAAAAAAAGACGTGACCGTACAAGACAGCCATAAAGTATATTTGAGTAGAACTGAGCAAATTAGACTGATTTTAAAAAGGATAGCGATGAAAAATGTGTAAGTTTAGCAATAAAACTATTAATTTTACTCAGCTTTGAGTTCAGAATACTTATCTGTTTATCCAAGAAAGTATGCCATCAATATGGACACCAATAAACTTAACAGAACTTAATGAGGGGTTCAATTGTGAAATACTATCAATTCAGTTTTTGTTTTATTACGAGACAACTTGTTGGCCCTAGGCCAATCTGAAGAATTTTGAAATCAGAATTCAAAACCGACTCAAATTGACCCACTTTTTTGAAAGGAAATAACAAATTTGTATCATATGCACTAAAAAATATGTACTAAAAAAACTTGCAAATAGACTGGAGATCGTTGACATAAATAATAAACACAAGTGGATGTGGTTTCGATCTTTGCAGGACACTCCAATTATTGATTGGACATGATGATGAAGCCCCTGACATGCTCACAAACTGCCTGCAAGTATCTAAGTAAGAATCGATCCAAAGATTTGTAATACCTCTGACAAGTTTTCCTAAAAGAATTTTATGACAGATGGTATCAAATCCCTTTTTAAAGTCAATGAAAACCCCAGTAACAAAATAACCATTATCTAGAAAGACTTGATTGTTTCAGTAAAACAAATTAGGGCACGATTAGTTGAATGTTTTGAAAGAAAACCAGAGAGAGAGAGAGTCTTTTATAGAAACATTCGATCACGCTTTTTAAACACTGGTACAACTTTAGCAGTTTTCAAGAGGTCAGGAAAAACACCAGAATGAAAGGAGGAATTGATAAGAAGTGATAGAGGCTCAGCAAGAAGTTCAGCATGATCTATAAGAAGTTTGGTTGAAATACTAGACGGACTGGTTGCTCTTCTGCTATTAAGATTTGAAATGATTTTAGAGACTTCAGATGGATTGACTTCATGCAAAAACATTGAAGATATGTGTGTAATTCAATAGCACTATTATAACTTGAGATATTCTACCTTCAAGATTTAGGTAATTTTTTGAGAACTAAGGGTCAGATTTAGCTGAAATAAAAAAAGGTAATCATCATTTTATCTCCTCTTTCATATGAACCCAACTTGTATTTTAACCTTGGAATCTCTTTGAGATAATCTAAATGAGACTTTTTTTGACCATTTTACTTTAGACGAAAGATTTTGGCCAGCATTAACAAAAACATTATTAATTAGCTCAGTTTGTTTTGAGGAATATGAGACGAGACAACCATCACAAAAAATAGGTGTAGTCATTGTATTCTTTTTTGAGACCTGTACGATAGTATTAATACCAGACCAAATCTTATTATTATAAGATTTTTCTTTGAAGTATTTTTTCTAAATTTCTTTTTCGATATTACATTTTGGCTTGAAACTGACAAGGTAGCTTACAACAGGCAGAACAATTATTGTGTAAGCTTTCTCCATAAAGCCAAGAAAAATTACTACAGTCGTTTTGATGTTGACTCTGTGACAGACAAAAAGATGTTGTTTGTCAGAAAAAGTCACGAAAAATGAACTTATAAGTCTTCTAAAAAATGAAATGATAATCGCTGACGATGGATCCATTGTGGAGCTAGTAATTGTGGACTATTTTGCAAATATTGTTTTGTCAACCTTGTCTTGTCAACCCTTTCTCTACACATTCTTCTTTGCCAGACCCTATTCTCAACGCAATCATGAAATCAGAAAACCATCAAAGCGTTATTCTAATCAAAATTACGTGCATAGATAAGACTTTTTCTTTTACAGAAATCAAAAAAGAGGAATTTATTCCTTATATCAATCGGTTGATGTCAAAACTGCCAGTTGACAAAGTGATATTCCAACAAAAATTCTGAAGGAAAACCCTCTTTTCTTTGGCAACTTCATTCATCCAGTATTCTATATGAAAGCATTTCATTATGGGAATTTCTGAATGTTCTAAGTTAGCAGACATTATGCTGGTCCAGAAAAAAGGAAGCAAGATACTCAAGGAAAATTACAGACCCATTAGTATTTTGTCAAATATATCCAAATTATTTGAAAGATCTCTATTAAAACAAATAAATTAATACTTTGATAGCATGCTTTTGAAATTCCAATGTAGTTTTAGAAAGGGGTTGAATTCTCAACACTGTTTGCTTGCTCTGACCGAGAAATGGAAACACGCTATCGATAAAGGGAAATCCTTTGGTGCAGTTTTAACTGATTTATCAAAAGGCTTTTGATTGTTCAGAAAATGACCTAATCATTGCAAAACTTCATGTCTATGGGTTCTACATGCAAAGCCTGAGACATAAAACACTTATTGATAATATCTTTCTGCATGCTTTTAATTACAGGACTATTTTTGGCAATTTCACTTCTTCAACATCTGATCACATATCATTCAATTTTTGTTGTTAGACAAATCTCCCACATCACAAGCCGAGAAAAATAAATATTCTATGTGCAACTTTTCAAATTATATTACAAAAGAATTTAGTAGTGGTCTTCAGCACACAGAGTGGTTATTTCTTTCTATTAGTTTTGATAAAACTGATTACATATTCAACCATTTTTATGAGAAATTAAGCAACTGTGTGTTGTAACAATCTTAAGCAAGCTTGTTGTTGTTATTGTTCTTCTTCTTCTGCTTCTTTTTGAGGCTCATTTTGGTGACCGGACATATTATATACCAAAATGTCACAAATTTTATGGAGATTACGAACATTGATGTTAACAAGCTTCTTAGGGTAGCGTTCATGTTCAATTTTGCTCTCATTCGTAGGTACTGTATAAATATATCATATCTAATATTTCCTGTTATTGCTTTGAAAAAAGTTGCTCTTATGCTGTTTATTTTATTAGATATTCTTGAAATTAGTTCGAAAAGATTGTTTTGAGATTTTCAAAGCTCTTCTGTAGGTTACTGGAGCAAAAATTAGTTTTGCACCCTCCACCGCAGTGCTGATTTTCACAAAAAGCTGCTTTTCACCAGTATATTGAGATTCGTTATAAAGCAACTACAAACATGGTAATCTATTTTTTAAAAGGGTACTAAAGAGTGTCAATGTCTCTAATGAGTGTTGTTTAAAGCTCCCCCACAGTTGTTGTTATGAAATAAATGCAAAAGTGTAGAAAAGCTAGCTGTTAACATCTTCAGATATAATGTATCTGGTCATGTTTTTACTATTCAGCAAAAAAAAAAAAAAAGAGATACCTTAGTAATTTTAGTTATTTTATATTGAAGATAAAATCCAAAGCTCTCTCTCCTTTGTTGTGCTATTTCTTATTTTTTTGAATAATGTCCGTTGATATTGTGATATTTATTAGCACAATGTAATGGTAAGTTTACACGATACACAATAATCCTAGGATTTTAAATTATAAAAAATTATAAATAATGATAAGTCATGTAAACGCCTTAATTATTTGTAACGATTTTGAAGTATTGCGAAATCGATTTAATGTTTATAATTTGTTTTGAAATCTAAACTTTTTAGATTTCAAAAAAAAATTATTGAGTTTTTCTTTTGTTTGAAAATAAAGTTTCTAAAAAGTTTCCATGGAGGCAGTTTCATCCTATTGTGTGCTTCAAATGAGAAAGAAGAAACAGAGTGAGTGGATGCATGCAGGGCTGCAAATAGCTGCCTGACACCGGTCAATGACAGGCATAAAAATGGCTATGACAGATGTGCTATCAATCACATCTGTCAAAGTGACAGGTCGTGATAACTTATCTAGGAAAGCTATAATGATTCTCTCAATATAATTTCTCTATTTTCTTATAACTTTTGTTACAAATTGCTACAGACAATAAAGCTAGCTTGAATTACCATTATTTTTACAGCTCAAATCATTATTTTATTACTAGTAAGCAAAGTTTGATCAGTAAAGATAAGCAATGGCCGGCAGACTGTCATTTATGCCTGTCATTTTGTCAGGTGTGCTTGAAAGAATTATATTCAGCCCTGTGCATGATTAATTTTTTAAGATTAAGCAGAAAACAATGATTGGACAAAAGTTTAATTCGACAACAACTATTCAACTCCTCACCGGAACAATGGTAAATTGACTTTAGTTTAATGTAATCATCAGCAAATTAATTCAAGAAAGCTGTACCAACATGGCCAATAATTAACCCAATTATAAGTCAAATGGACACAGGATAATTTGACGACAAGATATAAAGGGTATGCCATTTTAAATTATATTGAAGAGACCACTCATAAAAGATGTGATGTCATTTTTTGGAAGGATTGATAAATCGAAATATAGAAATTGATCCAGGTTAAACTTTCTTTCATGAGAATGAATCTTTGGTTTAATGAATATGAAAGTATGAAAAATTCATCACAGCAATGAAGCAACTTACAAAATAAGGCAAGTTTTGGGTCCGAAAATCTCAGGAGTCCCATGCGCCAAAAGTCTTGATAATCAGGTTCCAGTTACATATACTTTTTGTATCTTTTACTCTTGACTTCTATGACTGTATAGGTATAAAAGTTGGTATTCATGTAGATCACGCAGGCGAAGGAGTCTGAGGGGCAGGATAAAACCACGCCAATGAAAAGAATTAAACTTTTCTGACATAATTATCCAAATATTCAGCCAACAGTTGAAGAAACTTCTTTTTAGATTTTTGCAAAAAATTTGGATACAAATCCAAAATATTTGATTG
>JANSTP010079009.1:0-13703 GCA_025330745.1 Cladonema radiatum | reverse complement strand
TTGTTTGTGCATTTACCTAAATCAATTTTAGATGTATTATAGCCATTTATTTGAAGTGATGTAACGGCCTTCTCAAATACTTTGTGACAACAATATGGAAAAAATGCAGAGAAGACTTGTGTCTACAAGAAAAAGGAGAAAAAAAATAAAAGAATGTCCAGCAACAACTCAAGTGATTTCGATTGAACGCCAGATCGCAAAGTGGGAATCATTTTGGCAATTTGTTAAAATATTTCTGGTCCATAGTTTCTTTTTCAATAGCTTTTCCAGAATGGCTGCCAGGTTTCAAGCTAGTGCATATTTTTTCACCTTGGTGGAAGGATTGTTTCGAAAAAGTCATTTACAATGGAGAATAATGGTTGAAAACTTATCGAAATAACTTATCTTTTCTTAACCTATCTTTTGGGGCGTGAGTGTAACATTATTTATCCAATATAACGCTCTTTCTGCTGTAACTTGGCTTATACTAAACCTTTCATGATCAACCTTCACTGTTGAGTAGACAAAAACATAACACATATATGTCGGCAACATACCGACGTCACTGATGCCGATATGATGACAATTTTTGCAGATGTCGTCATTTTCCGAAAAATGGCGATTTCGGAGTTTTTGACGGCGTCACCACCATGTCTCGTGACTAGACCAAATAAAAACATGTTTTTTGAATAGATTTTATTAGTTGCTACGTTAGTATGGGAACGAGTAAGCGTGGGAACGAGTTTTCTGACCAATCAAATTGTTTAGTCCTTTATCTTCACCTTTTTTATATATAATATTGAGTTTCTTATTTATTTATGTAGTTAGTTTTTTGCTTTTATGTTGTACTTATTGGGCTATTCCAATTGAACTTTGTACGCTCCTATTGATGGTAAAATTTAAGGGGATGCTTTTTAAAATTTCTAAAGATTAGAAAAGTAGATTCTAGACCATTAACTCAAATTTTTGTCATTTTTCCAGGTCTGTCCCGAGAAATATTTCAAGAACTTTGTGGCGGATGAATAGTTCACGGGCATGAAGGACAAAGAAAGGAACTGTCTTTAGAAAAAATAAGAAATTTCTAGATGGCTTTATAGAGTTTTATCAGTTTTTCCGCGGGCAAAACAATCCTTGAAAATCATACGTCAAGAGGGGTGTACAGACTTCAAATGAAATAGCCCATTGCTTTTAATTTTATCTAGTTTTTATATTGTATATATTTTTTATGGTGACGAATAAATACTTACTTACTTATATTTAATTTTCAGCTGTTTTCTAAGGGAAGCCATCCATATTCATCTTGCCACGCTTATTGGCCCTGGGCCGTTAAGATTTTACACCCACCCATCTACACTCTTATCTGATTAATAAAATGACGAGTGAACTTTTAATAATAAAATCAATACACTGGATACTTCATGAAACCAAAATGTATATAAGAGATAGAAACCAGAGAAGATGGCATAGTGGTCTAATATAAGTATAATAAACTATTTATCGATTATTATTGACAATGAAATGCTATTTTCGGCCAACGTTAATATCCACCCACCCAATATCAGCCCAAGGCCGATAAGCGTGGCAAAATGAATATGGATGGCTTCCCCAACTTAGATTCTACATTTTTTGCCTGTCAAGATCTTCTACTGATATCTTCAACTTGCACATTGCTCGGATTCGCTAGGATAGCTGTCTAGCTATGGAATGCAGACTGGAAAAAAGTGTTACATATTGCTAGAAAGAGAATTTGTTCAGCTTTTCAATGCAATTAAAACCAAGTGTGATTAATCGAAAAATTCAATTATTGAATCAATCGAATGTTAATCGCATTAATCGAACTCATTGATCAAAACAATCGAATGGTAATTCAGTAGTAAAAAAATTGTGATTCGATTAATTCGATTATCATTCAATTAAGTCAATTGACATTCAATTATTTCGCTCAGCATTCGATTATTTCGAGCATTCAATTTATTTTGATTAACACTGATCATTACATTCATCAGTCTCAGCCCCAGGTATTCGTTATTTTGATTTTAAAACTCGAGATTTGATAACTGTGTCCACAAAAATCGGCCAGGAATGTTCAATGTCCTAGATGAATCAAGGAGTGTTTTTGCCGGCAATCACAGAAAGAAGAAAAAAATATTATATCAATTGAAAATAGTGACATGATTTAAGAATTAGATATAATCAGAGACAGGGATTTTTTGTCCTCAGTTAAGAAAAGCCAATAGCAAAACTATCATTTGCTAAAATACATTTTCTGAACAAAAATAGATGTAAAAATGCTTTGTTTTACTTTTAAAATGATTCTTTTTGTATATACAAATCTTTTGATATCTTCTTTCAATTTTAAAGCAAACAAATAGGTTATGAAGATTTATTAAGTCAGCAAGGTTCTTAAGAATCTATTGTTCCCAGGTCTTTTTCCAAGTGAGTTTTACTATTGGAAATCGCTAACTGTCCTTGGAAAATTCGAAATAATGTGATATAAAACAGAAAAATAAAATAAAAATAGATGTATATAGTCAGTGCACCTAATTATTGCGCAGGCAAATTTTTTTCGACAAAAACATTGAAATATTGAAATACCTGCACACGTTTTGGTTTCAGATTTGAGTTTACCAATTTTCTTGAAGCATAAATGTCCTTAGAACATGGAAAATTCTCCTTGAAACCCTTCCATTGCAGAAAATTGATGAAAAAGCAGCTGCGCAAGAATTCAAATCACAATCTTCTGAAATCTAAACCAGGCTACATACGTTTCATCTATTGAGAATGAAGTTAGAAAAGCCGACACGATAAAAGAAGCGCAATTTTTACCGACTTTCGTTTTTAGATAGGCCACAAAATGTTGCGCATGCGTTTTTGACAAAAAAACGCAAGTAATGGCCGTGGTCAAACTTTCTATCTTTTAAGACGGCCTTCTCTGGTCTTTCTGTCGAAAAAATTAATCAAGGAACAGCCACGCAGCGATTTTAACAAAAAGTTAAAAACAGTCTCCTCAAACTTAATTTTCGAAGATTTTCACATGTTGTCTGAAAAATGGTTTTTTGCGAACGAAGAAGGAGGTGGTAATAAAGTAAGTGTTGTTAAGTTGAGGTAAGAAGGTTACATATAGTATTTTCTAGTGAAGAAATCCATATGATTTAGCAGTTTCTAAAGAAAATAAACTAGCTTTTTTTAAGGTGCGCAATAATTAGATGCACTGACTATGATTGAATTAATCAAATACATGCTTTTTTTATATGAGAACCAGTAAAATCTGATCTTAGCCTAGCTGTTCTTAAATTTTAGACAAAAATTAGACTGAAATGTTTTTAAAGTGTTATTAGTTTAAATAAGAGAATTATAAGTGCTCTTACCACTTCTTTACAATCTCAAGCCTCAGCTTGCTCTTCGCTCTTTCTAAGTGTTTGCTAAAATTTGAGGCTCGTGTTCTTATAAATTGTTCTTATAAAAAAAGTAATCGAGCTAATCAAAATCAAATCGAATGATAATCGAACTAATCGAGCAACCAAGAAATCTTCAAAACATTCTGTATTCGACTACTATTCGATGATTGATTCCAGTCTGCAGAGTGAGGCACACTTTTACCAATATCCCGGGTGCAGACGATCAGTTTTATTGACGTGCAGGTGCATAATCCCATTTCAGAAGCACTTGTAAAATCTATAAAAGCAGACCCAAGGTGCAGTTTAGAAGTCAATGAACATTTTATCCACACAAGTTTTTCAGAATTATCCCCTCACTTCGAAAATAACAAGAAGGAAGAGGCGCAACACTGGTTTTCAAGAGTGCATTGCTTAACTTAATGCAGTCAGGTGTCATGCAGAGGTGCACCAAGTTACTTCAAGTTTAATAACTCAGGTGCGCTTCGGCCACACCTTGCAGACTGGGACTGATTAGATTAATTCCATTTATCCAGTTCGATTATTTTAATTAATGTTTGATTAATGCAATTAGCAGTCGACATTCAATTTCATTTGATTAATCAAGCCTGGTTTAAAGCTTTGAAAATGATTTAGTTGATCAAAAGATATTTAGATTTGACATATTTCTAGAAAATGCAAGGACCTGCTGAAACAGACAGTTCGGGATTAGTTTCTAAATCGGAAGTTGTTTCCACTTCTGGAAACTATTTCTGATTCTGGAAAATATTTCTTGTTCCGATTTGAGAAATTGTTTCCTTATCTGGAAACATCAAAAAAGGTAATCACTCTAGAATTTTACAAATAAATTTGGGGATTTCCAAATATTAACCAATGGAAACGCGAAAGGAAAATAAACGAAAAACCGGAGGGTTTTCCAAAACCTACCGAGGCGATTCTTTTGAAATATTAAAAAAAAAAAAATCATAAAAATATGAAGTGCGAGAAGGTCGGGATTTCTTGTACTGTGTCACGTTAGCTTGTATACTAAAATCAAAATATTGGTTAAAACATAAGTTTTTTATCTTTTAGTTTGGTCGTAAACTTAGATAAATTAAATTGTAAACATCAAATATCATAAAAGTTTAACTTTATAGTCCCTTTTCAAGAAGCCAAGCACAAGTTCGAAAATAGAAACCAAACATCATGGACAAAGAGAATGCTAGGAAACTGCAAGGTAACCTTTTTGCAATAAATTTCCTTTTGGCAATGTGTAGATTAGTTACTATTTTTCTTCAGTAATATTTTCTAAGGAGAACAGCTTAAGCTAGATATACAATCTGTAGCTATATAATTTTTTAGATGATTCCTCCTCAACGACTTCAAGCTATCAAATATATTTTCAACCATCTACCGGATCTATCAACAATCCCACGTCAGCCCTGACAGATGAGAATGCTGCTGTTTTTTAAGCAGTTTGCCAACTTTAGTTGCATCATCACAGCCTCTTGCTGACCTCTCAAATTTGGAAAACCACTTAAATTCAAGTGTGGCAAGTTTTCAGCAGCCAACAATCCACCCACCAAACATTACACCACAACCTATCTATCTTCAGAGTACTAATGCTACTGCAATAACATCACCTGAAAATGCCCAGATACCTGTTTATAACTCTACTTATGCATCTGCAATGTTCAGCAGTGATAATCGGCAGGATTTTAGTTCCTTGATTTTGAGACTCCTAAAAAACAGAATTTAACACATCTTTTTCACATGAGAATATACAGGAAATCGACACTGGAGATGACACGCAAAGGCCACCCCCTAGTAAGAAGTTTTTTATATACTGTCCACGATATATAATACTGCTGTCGGGACCTAGGATTAGAGAATAATAGATACCTTCTGTCATTGGTTTTGATCATTTAAATCTAAATAATTGCCTCTGAAATCAGGGACAGGATGTTTTGTTTTTACATACATCAATCCTCAATATGATATCCTCTTTTTTTTATAAAAAAAATATTTGGAAGTCAAACTCTTTAGCCTTGTTTTTTTAAATTATTATTGTTTTCATTTTTTATTTTCCTTATTACTGTACATTGACAGATGTGAGAGTTACAGGTGTTATGCCAAAGTTTCTGGTGGAATAATTTTCAAAGATTCCTTAATACATATACTGATATAAGACAAATTTAAAGTTGCATATTTATAGTTATAGTTTTTAAAGAATTTTTCTTGTTTATAACCTCTTAACCTTTTTGACCTTGCAGGGCTGAGAATTAGCATTGAGCTCAAATATGTAAAAGATAAGCGCAAGAGAGCTGTGACATTTTGCAAGAGGAAAAAAACCATCAAAAAAATGGTAATTTGATATATTGATTCATTTCATTTGTCATTGCATTTATCTAATTCATCTTTGTTACCTTAATTCTAATTTTATTTAGCTCACCGATCTACATACCTTGACAAAATGTGAGATTTCTTTACACCTGGAAAATACGGATAGTAATAATATGTTTACTTACTATTCACACCCTGTTCAGCAAAGGCATGTTAGGATTCAGTGTGGCGAATCATTTATCGAAGAAAACTTTACAGAAATTGATTTTGATCGTACCCCCTGAAGGGGAAGAGGAAGAGGAGAATCATTTGTCAGCAATTCTTTCAAGAATTTAGCAACTTGCTCTGTACAAACTGATAATATAGGTAATGTTTCAAATATAAAGCATTTGTCAGAGAAGAAAAATCAAGCATCAAAAAAAATTTCAAATAAAACAACTACGAAAAATAAATGCAAGATTTGTAACATAATCTACAAAAGCAAAGCTGACAAAGGTTTAGACAAAAAGTTCAAACAGCAAAACTCGTGGCTTGGATGTGATAGTGAAAATCAATGTGACTTCTGGGTGCACGCCAGATGTGTCAATATTCATGTAAATTCGAAAGCCAGTGCAAAGAAAACACCATTCTATTGTCCACTGCATGCTCAATAATTGCAAGTTCATTATAGAACTTGTGAGTATTGTTTATATTGTTGATGGTTGTTGACATGTTTTGTTATTTTATGATTATTTGCATATTTCTATTAGGTCATGATAAAAATCAATATAATCCGATTTAGTTTTGTTTTTGATTTCTTTTTGGAAATATTCATGATAGAGTTGAAATTGATTCTCCTCTGTGTTCTCCAATAGTAGGTATATTTCTTTTTGTATAGAAGCCTTAGTCATTTTGTTTATATCTTGAGAATTTTCTTTTTCTTCATTGGTTACACAAATTATATTATGCTGATAGTTCTTCCCCTCACAATCAATAAATCTGTTATAGTTGTCGATTGCAGTGTCTGTAAAGTCTATTAATGTAGACTGCAGTTTTTTCCCCAAAATTCCGACATGCTCCTTTTTAGACATAGGGTTTGTAAGATAGTTTGCTTCTCGAAGCAAAATTCTAATATACATTATTTCTTTTCCTTTTTCGTATTTTTTGTTTGTTACGTTTGCATCATCTTGATCTTGTAGGCCAGCGTCTTTGAAGGTTTGTTTGCGTATCTAGGCGAAAATTAATAACAGGAAGTAATTTTTGTTACACAAAGTACTATAAATTTAAAACCTTAGATTGAAAAGATGTCTGAAGCGTATGGAAACATTTCTTATTACAGTATTTTTTCTTTCGATTTATTATTTTTTGATTCATTTGATGAAAAGAGAAAAAGTAGGATGTAAATATTTTATTGTGAGAAGAAGTTTTATTTATGGAAAAAGTGAAATGCAAATATATTATGTTTAGTGTTAAATGAGTTGCAAAGCTACCCTCCTAGATTATCGAGATTTCTGAAGCTTTGTATCCATTGCGAATTAGTTGGAACACCTATCACCCACTTTTTTGCACTTTTATTTATTTCCTCGAGTACTGAATCTCCGCCTTCATATGAGCCGATATTATTGTTTCGGCTAAGTGTGATGGACCCTTCAATAAGCTTTTGAATATCCGAGGGAACACGGGTATTTAGTTTTAAGTCATTAAGAACAATATCTCTGTAAGTGGGGTGGTTTCTACCGAAAAATAACAAGCACAATCTACTTTTAGCTGCCATTATAGATTCGTAATCTCCGTTCCTTGAACCACAGCGTAGTAACATCAGTGCATGTAGATATGTAAATATCATTTGCTGCATGTATATGTAATCAGGATCTGTTGCTGAATTAGAGAATTCCCAATAGCCTACTACTGTGGGTTCTTTGCTAAGGGACAAACAGTGTCTCACATACGGAAGTAATAACTCATCTGCAACTGCTACATACGTTATTTCAAATATATCCCACATTTTGTGATGATCACTGCCTTTTTTAATATACTTCAACGCATTTTCTGTGACAAAACCAAGTTCCATAGCAATATGTTTCATAAAGACGTCCCAATTCAGCGACATAAAAGACATTCCGGCATTCATTTCAAAATGCAACAAACCTGGAGTTAAAACAATACAGTCCAATTCGTGTTCTGGAGCAGTATTGTGAAGAACTGAACATCTATGGTCCAAAAAGTTTTCAACTCCGTAAACAGTTTCTTTACAATTTGCACAAAACAACACATTAGGGATCAACTTATTAATAATAGAGTATATGGCCCCATTGTTCTCTAAAAACAACCAACTCCTTTTCCCTTTTTCATTATACTTCCGTATCCCAGCTTTTTTACCGATGCTTCTTAATATTAGTGCAATATTTTCGAAACCATTTGGATTCAGCATCACAGTTTCTCCAACGTGAACTTTGATGTTATTTTCATGAGGTGATATGTGAAAATGTATGTAGGGATTATTTTTCTCGAGGTTTTCCTCGGTATCTATAGAAAACTTGGGTTTCATCAATTTCCCTCCACATGCTGTACATATTCTATAGGACGGGTCATTTGAGCTTTTGCAGTCTATACAGTGCTTCTCTGAGTTTAATTGGGTCTTTTCATTTACGAACCGGTCAACAGTGTTGATAAATTTGTCCGAATTTTCCTCGTGCGATTGTTCTGCTGTTATAATCTCTAGGCGTCGTTTGATAAAGTGATTTCTTGTAGAACGAAAATACTTATCATATTCAGCTCTAAATGAATGCATCTTCTCTTTGTCATTTTCGTTGAGATCATCAAAGAGCCATTTTTTAGGGCTATGAAGATCATTATATTGGATTTCGTTTGATTCGTCAATACTTAAATATGCGGTGCTAGTAATAACACTAATAGGAACATTATTGGATTCGGCTTTGACGGTATATCACTTTCCGACAACCTGCTCATTGTCAAAAACAACCCTAACAACTCCTTTAGGGAAATTAATTTCTGCTTTTGAATGTTCCTTTAACCAATTGCACATATATGAATATGTACCGGCAGGGAAGGTTGAGCCATTTAAGTTGACCAGAAGCTTGCTGTTGGACAAACTATAAGTAATTAAATTGTTGCGGAAAGATAGTGGTAAAACAAGGAGCTTGTTACGACTTAAGTATAAAGTTTCAATAATAGTGGCTATCTTTACAGCAGCTAAGTCATTTTCTGGATTTAGATTTGCTAATGAAGACATTAGGCTGACCAGTAGCTGTGGACGATCTTTAAGCCAGGACTTAGCATTATACGTAGTTAAATTATCCATCTCTTTACAATTTATTTCTTTGTATAGACAAGTAGTATCTTTACATACGAAGCTTTGGAGAGTTTTTATCAAATTGGAGAGCATTTCGTTTTGGCTTTCTTCAATAAGTGTGGCTTCTTCGTAGCTTTGCTCCTTTGGGGTGCTTTGAACGGCAGAAAAATTGTCATTCATAGTATTGGTGTTATCTCCATCATTTGAACTGGTATTACTACTGTTATTATCATTGTCATTTCTATCATTTGTTTTATCGGCATTTTTCGATATACAATCATTGCATATATGGGATGATTTACTTTTTGAAATCAAATTCTTTTTCAGTAATTTGTTTAATGTTACTTTTCTAATTTTCTCTTTATGGATCATTCCGCTGGTATTTTCGATATGATTTATGCAACAACATTTTCTTTTATACCGACCATAAGTATCTTTTTCGTCATGATGAAGACTTTCATTTCGAGTTTTCATTTTATTTTTCTGTAAAACACAAAAAAAATGAATATTATTGAGTTACAAAGCAATCGAAATTTCTGCACTGGAAAATGCAGGACTGTTCCGAATTTATTTTTAAAATAAAAATTACTATTAATAAATTTTAGTACGGACAAACCTACCCCCTACCCCCTCTTATAAAAAGGTAAACTAGACTGGTCGTTTACGGATATCAGTAGAATCGGGGAAAATATGCTGTTTACGATCTCGAATCTCATTAAAAGACGTCAATATAATTTACCGCCACGCAGCAAAAGGCAAGATAGACTAGATCCATGTAGTAAGCCATGACTAGATCTAAAGACAAAGCAAAAGGCAGACGGCTAAGACAAAAGGAGCAAATAAAAAAAAATTTAAAATTTGCAGATGAAAGTTCCATTCCTATGGAGATTCAATTTAGTTAAAGTGGCCAAGATTTTCGGCGAGTGTAGAACAGTCTAATTTTTATTTACTGATATTTTACACTGATTGCTAAGGGGGCTATGGAGAGCCGTCAATTTAGAATTAGCATTTACTTGAGACAACAATTCTCAAGAAAATTAGCCATCCCTTTTCACAAAAATGCCCGTCTTCCTTTTCTAGCCAACTATTATAATATATAAACTGTTGGATCTGAAAATAAAATGTGGGGAAAATAAAATGGTTTTCGTTGTAATTTTGTTTATTTCTAAGTTTTCAAAAATAACGATTTTAACAAAACAATTAACACTCGGACTGTCATCAATATTTTCAGAGAGTTGTTACCATGGGCAACTCTCTGGCTTCACATCCAGCTCTTCCAGCTCTTCATCTCCCTGAAATTCAAGACATTTCAATTTATCAGCAACGAATTTTCGCACTATATTGTAATGTCCACGTTTACAATAAATATTATATTTGCATGGTATAACAGCCCCACCTCCTCTTTTGTCGAACCCTTTTCGCCTTCTTTCGAACGCTTCGTAAGGTTTTGGTTTGTAACTCAACGACGGGCTTGACACACTAAAGCATGTAATCTTATTGACATCATGAGTTCGCAGCAGTTCTTCGAATATTTTACATACGTTGGCTGGTACTCTCCCAATCACCTTTCCTGCATTGGTTTTAACAGTCTGCTCTTCTTCTTTACCCTTTTTTGCTCGCAAAACCTCTTCATAGAAGGCTTTATTAATGTCTTCCAAATCTGGCATTTTCACTACCATTGCTTGTGGGTCATAACTGTTATTTATATCTTTTGTCACCATCACCTCAATTTCGTTATGTGTACGTAGTTTGAATATATGATATCCCTTGATATTTGAATTTTTTATGGTACAAACTTCCATTTTTTTCCAGAAGCTCTACAAGAGAGAGCTGCTTTATTAACTGCAAAGAAATATTTAATCGAAAAGATTTTTCTGCGTATTGTAATTTATTTCGGCTACTCTTTCCCACAAGTGCAACTTTTTTTCCAGAATGAGAAATAATTTCCAGAAGTGAAAACAATTTCCGATTTAGAAACTAATCCCGAACTGACAGAGGTGATGAGGACTTTGTGAAAACAACAGTGAAAAAATATTTAGGTACCTCCACTTGTTCTTCTCCTTCTATTGCTCGAGTTTGCCAATGATGATGTTCTAGCATTTCTAAAAGGTCCCAATCCTGAAGAATTCGAGCTTCCTCTTCTGAAAATATGAGAAAATTCAGCAGCTGGATTTTGGAAAGGAGGTCTTGAAGAAAATCCTAACTGCTGCATAGATGAAAGTCTACTTGATGGAGATTGAGATACAGTAGACATTGTGATACTTTATGAAGTTGATGGAGAATCAGGGTTTTCATTGGAGTTTGATGTTAGTACATGATTAGGCCAACCACTACTACGACCAGCAGCAGTAACAGGATCTTGGAGGACATTTATTGCATTTGTCAATGCTCGACGGAAATTGGGATGGTTTATTATATTGTTGACAATTTCTTGAATGTTATTGCTACTACTCATTCCAGGAAAGTGGTCACCCAACTTGAGATGCTGTGGTCGTAGTCAGAGATGTTGGTGCCACGAATGTCAAGATGGAAAAGGCTTCTCGCAATTCTCGCACGTGCACTTCGCAACGAGTTCCCGCCATAAATGGTTTTCTTAATGCGCATGTCAGTTTTGTCACCTGCGCAAGTAAAATATTTTTTATATTTTTATATTCAATATATTAATTATACAATAATTTATTTTTCTTACAATATCCATAATTATCTAAATGGCATGCAGAATAATTATTATTTATATGATTATACTAATACCAAATTCTAAATTTTAAATTCTACATAGCTTATCCTAACTTATTGAAAAACCTCTTTTTTAATTATTCGCAAATACTTGTTAGGTTTGAGTTGTAACATGTCGTAAATTTACATTTACGTTGACTATATTTCAATTTCACATTCATTTTCCTTGAATAAATCCTCATTTATTAAAGTCCTCTTTGGCGCCTCATACTGAGTGCCGTAAATGAACAGCTAGTCGAGGAGCTGAATCGTGATCATTTCCTTTCCCTGGGCTATTCCAGTTTTCTCCCATATATACACTCCAAAGGATGTATGTTTTCAGTAATTTATTTTCAGCCTGGAAATTTGGTGTCAAATAGGTTTATCCCCTTGGAAATCACTATCCGAAGTCACTATAACGCTTGGAAAATAAGCCTCTTTAAATATTTTTTAAAATTTTTGCCTCTTTGTCTCTTGGAAAGTCAATCTATCAACGGTCGACAGTCTGGAAATGTCCCACTGACCCCTTGGAATATGGTAAAATCACAGACCCTGGAAATATACGTCCTTGGGGGTGGATGGAGTAAAACTGGAATAGCCCATTTCAGATCTGCAAAAGGCACTGCTATGTGCATGTTGGTCTTCTGAGATTGGAGGTTAGCTTTTAGTTGGTTTTTATTCTGTTTTCAAGCTGTACTGAAAAATAGAGATATTTAGCTAGCTAGGTAGAAGTTTATATTGCTCGAAGCTTCAGTTTCCAGAAGAAGAACTGTCACTGCCTGACTGCCTGCAGAGTGAGTGAAATCCAATCTGAAGTACCAGGCTAGGAGTTTACTTATAAGTTAATACTATGGATTGAAAGTTATACATGTGCATTTGTTATTTACTGTATGCAACACTGCTGCTTACCCTGAAAAGAACCTAACTACAGAACAAGAATAAGCTTAGAAGCTATGTTCTTTAAGTGTTAAGGCCAAGAGAAAAAGAGGGCTGAGTATGTTAATGTCTTTGTCTGGTGGCTTCTGCTGTGGATGTAGTATGAGGTAGCTATACCTCATACAGTACCTAATAAAAATTTCTAATATGTACATGTGCTTCAAACAGAAAAGTAGTTGGCACAGGGCAGCTAAAAATATAAACAAAAAATCTAGCTTTTTTTAGCTGGCTAGTTGGAAACAAATACCATCAAAAATGGGATGTTCTGTAATGTGAGGTGAAGTTGTTAATTTGAATATTGTAATAGTAATGATAGATACAAAAGGATGTTATGAGTGATTCTTATTCTGTTTTACTAGCAAGCACCTATTTTCATGACCTTTCCTTCGAAAATGTTTTGGTCTTTCACTGCATTCTCCGAGACGCAGAGGTGTGGAAGTTGAGGTGAAATATCGACAAAATGCAAGCAGCGCTAATGGCCAGCGAGACAAAAAAAACTTCCAAAAATTATTATATATATCTCAAAAATATTTCTAAAGTTGTTAAAAAATGTTTTAAATTTTACTTTGGATCATATTCCATCAAAGAAGTGTGTATTTTCAAGAAAAATTTAATTTTTACAGTCCTGCGAAAGATGGTAGACAATTGCCAAAAAATTCTTTTAAAAAGCTTTGAATTCTCTTTCTCAGTTAACCCTAGGGCTAACCCTAGGGTTAAAACAATGTTTTGAGATAATATTTCTGTAACGTTTTTTAAAAAATCTAACATATAAGAAGCTATTTTGACAACCCTCGTTTTTGCTGTTTCACCCTAGTTTGTGATACTTCTTTTAGTCAGATGATCAGATTCATCGAAATTATGAGCACTGATTGGTCCTTTATTTGTAATGTCATCAGCATGGATCAGAGAGTTGCTTAACTTGCCTTTGTTTTGTAAAAAGAATTTTACTTCAGGGACGTGGATACAAACGCTCAAAGACAGAAACATATAATGCTGCAATCTGTTATTCTGTGTAGACTATTATTATCTTTAATGTATATATGATGGCATGAAACCTTCAGGAG
>JANSTP010078898.1:2006-13703 GCA_025330745.1 Cladonema radiatum | reverse complement strand
AGTTGGGCACCCCAGGGGCTAGATTTTTATTTTTGGAAAGTATATATGAAGGGCTTTTATCATACCAATTTTTATCCCATTTGGAATTTTGGTTCTCAAGATATTGGGGTAGGGTCAATTTACCCCACTCTAAAGTACCGAAAATTTGGTCTCGGAAAATTCCGACCCCAATTTCCGGCTAATCATGCTGAATTTCAGATCAATATTTTTTTGCGATAAAATTCATCATATAATGATGGTATTAAAACAAAAATTAAAGTTTAAAAGTATCAGGGGGTCTGGAAATCGAGCTTTTACTTTGGCATAGGAAAATAGCAAAAATTACCGATCAGGGAACAAATTAGTGATGACGTCATCAAAATGACGGCACTTATGATTTTAATTTTTTTATTTTTGAAAAGTATTTATGTTGTTCTATTAACATGCAAAATTTCAAGTTCAACCGACGTTTCGTTCTCGAGAAAAGGGGGTAGGGTAAATTTACCCCTCCCTCGGGCCGAATGACCCCCCCACCGGACCTCGGGCCGAATAGGGTTAAATAAAACATTTCCACCAAGTTCCAGGCACTACTGCATCTCAAGTATTACTGCGAATATCTTTGGAGCTAACATGATATTCTCTGATATCTACCCTTGGTTTCTAAATAGATTCTTCATAAGTTGGGAAAAAATGCGATTTGAGAAAAAAATATCATAGAAGAAAAGGGGTTATGTCAAGGCTTACTATAGCAGCTAACTATAGTGAGTCTTGAGTTGTATTAAAGAGTAGAAAAACAGAGAGTGTTTCCAAAATACCGCCACCATAATGACGTTGACAAGATAAAGAAATATCGTTACCCCGTATGATGTTTTAACTTCACCTTTATCCTCTCTTTTGTGGGAATTCATGAGTTTCACTTGCCCATCATTTTCCGTCAGGAAAAACTGAAAAAATTAAATAAATTAAGCGAAAATGGCCAACTAAGTTCAGACGAAATGCAAAAATCTTTACAGAAAAGAAACTTTTGCACAATAATAATTTCCACGATAAACGTATTCAATTATCAAGAAGTGCCAACCAAATTTTAAGATATCTATTCTATTTGGTTTCGGAAGAACAAATACTCTTGAGCCAAATTTTGCTGAAAAACTCTTGCTGAATGGCAGTAGGACCACATTTCACATTTCACACAAAGCCATGTAGAGACCACGTGTGGAATGTACAATCGAAGTGTGAAACACAAGTCGCTCCGCGATATAGCATTCCACATCTTACACACAGCCAAAAGTCCTAAGTATCTCTAAGAGAAGCATACAAACAAACGTACCTCAATAGGGGAATCATCAGTAGCAGGCTTGTTTGAATATATAATTTCTTTGTCATTCGCGTTCTGTATAACAGGGGCATTGGGTGTACCACCCAGGGCATCTTTTGGAACACCGGTTTCACTGCGTCGACCTCCAATGTTTTCTTCAATATCTTCCTGTGACGCATCTATGCTTTCTTCCAAGCTATCGTTTAACTATATATAGGAAAAGCATATACGTTACTGTAAGCGTCTAACAGAACTGTGAATCAAGAAAATTGGAAAGCTAGATAGTATCTTTAACGTACTTTGTGTCCCGCTTCTGTCCCACTCTGTCCCATGACTCTGGCTTATTCAGACTCTGTCAGCAAAATAAAATAAACTTACGTTGAGGAAATTTCTCCTTGTGTGTTCAAACTGCAAAATAGGAAGACTGATATATTGTCGGCTTCCAAACACTTTGTCTTTTTTTGATGCACGCTCTGCTTTATTGAATCTTTTTCTCGATTTTCCGTGAAATGTTGTTAGAAAATGTTTTCTGCGATACTTGTCAAGAGGATCTACTGTATGACTATTTCTTCTCTTCTGATTGTGATGACTGTTGCTTGGTTGTCTTCTTTTGTACATACGTCTTTTGCTGGGTGTTTTTGCGAAGTGCGCTCTTTGCATCAGACCTCTATAATGGTCTTTTTTGTACTGGTGACTGTAATAGCGTGGGTAGCGCGCTGATTTGTACATGCGCACTTTTGTTTCATGTCTGAAACTGCATTCAACAATACAAAACAACAAAAAGAACATATACAGGAATGCTACTTTGTAAAAAAATGTAAATCCCATGCTTGAACATTTTTATATCAGCTACATCGTTTTCATCTATATAATTATGGTATTCGTAATTTTAATCTATATAATTATAATATTTGTAATTTTTTTGCAAGAGCTAATACAGCGAGGTTTATCGAGACTGCTCCTTCTGTATATTTTCGCAGCAGAGTTTCAAACGTTTTTCAAAATACATTTTCCTGTAGAGTCCACTGTTCTTTTTGTATATGCATGTAGTGCGAGAAAAACATTAAATTTTAAGCATAAAATTTCGACTGCCATATAAATGCGTTGAAAGTATTTAGAAGATTTGTACTACCTGTGTGTTTATACTCGCTACCAATATTTGAAATGGGTTCATATTCACTTTGTAGGTCGGCAGCTGACCTATAAGATTAAAAGGGGCTATGAACCTAAGAATATTTTGTTAGGCGTACAAATAAGAAAAAGGTGAAATAATAAAACGGAGAGTGCTAAAGAATAGCCCAAAACTTTGGCTAGCGCCTTTTCAAAGAGGTCTAGAACTACAATTGCAGTAAAACATCGTCGATTACCTTAGCCAAAAATTTTGATCATAGACAGACAGACAGACAGAATAATTTCTCTTTAGTAGCTACATTGATATAAGGAAAAAATGAATCAAAGAGGGCCAACCCTCAAGGACCAGTCAATTCAGCGAAAAATATAATGTAAATGTAAATAACAGCGTAATGGAAAAGATTTAAAAATGGTTAAATTAATATAATAGCAATCCCAATGATAGGAAAGTTTTTATATCGAAACAGCCAATATCTGTCTTTAAGGAGGGTTATTCCTGTCATTTCTGCAAAAGGTGGCCGTGGAGAAATTTTCGAAATCTGGAGTTTATGTTCTTGCTAAATCAAGTTGACCCTTTGCAGCACCCCTTCTGTTAAATTCACTCTTTTAATGAAGTCACAATTTGTCAACAAAGAATCTTCTAAAACTTGAGAAATTTGAGTTTTTTAAAAGTTTCACGTCACCATTCTGATCTTCCATTTTTATTGCCAAAAAAGTAATTACAATACCTCATGATGAAGATTTTAGGATAGTTTATTGCCAAAAATAGGCTTGTGGTAGGCTTGTGCTGCAATTGTTGTTGCGACGTGTCTTACTGGTCTATGGTGGTTACAATACTGGCAGCCATCCCTGTTTTGAGTTTTAGGGTACAATGGCCTTTGATATTAGTTACTACACTTTAATTGTTTGTGAGCATCTCTACCAAACATATAATTAGTATTGCAATGGGGAATTTTTTTTACTAGGATATTTTTGTAAAAACATTGTCTGAAAAAGAGCAAGTGACTATGGTGAAAAATAACATTCCAGATTTTCTGTCCTTTCCTCCACTAAAATATAATCACAGTAGCCCATCATGCCATCAGACGACATTTACATTCTCCTCTGTAAATCACTAGAAAAATCAATGCGCTTAGCAAATATGAGACTTTTTTTTGTTCCTCTTATTGTACCCCACCCTGTAATCTAATATTTTCTAATGAAAAAGCTCACGATTGACAAAACCAAGAATTGCTTCTTTTCGGAGTAATACTACCTGAGAAATTTCTCAAAAATGAAAAAAAAAATTCTTTTTAGCAAAAATCGATGCCTTTTAGCTAAATAACTTAGCAATTCTTTCTATCCAAAATTGAGTTACATTGATATTTATATGATGCCGATATGTTTCAGAACTTTAATATGATTACTTAATGAGTATTTATGGCCTTGTTGAAAACCTTCAATCGAAAAGCTTAAGTTTATGTTTCTCAATATTGTTTTTCATTTTTCTCTCCCCATCAAAACATCATGGTGCCCATCTTAGGCCCTCTCAAAAATTTTAACCTAGCAAAGACACTGTATAAATCAGCTAGATGAAGCCCAGATTTGACAACCATATGTGTTTATTATAGCAAAGTGTTAAAGCTGACGTCACTTAAAATTGAGAAACAGACAATAATATGAAAATGCTATCGAGAGTGATGACAAAAAAGTGTTTGCAAAAATTATTCGTATCGCTAATCCAACCAGTATCATAAAGTCGAGCATATGAATGACTAGTAAATCTAAATGGCACAAATAGAAAACTTGAGGTTTTAGTAGCCCAGTTTATCATTAGGGGTAAGAATTTGAATTCTCTAACTACAAATTGATTGATAGAATTAAAAAAAGTCTCGAAAGCACATGCAAAGCAGTGATTAATTAACTTCTTCACTTCTAGTCTATAAAAACATTATATTACGCCTTTCCTATAGAGTACTTTTATGGATGGCTAAGCCACCACCTTGCCCCTTTCACGCGTGTAGGGAAAAGATGTTTGGTTAAACTTCTATTAATTATACCTACCTTATTAGACTTTATTGATAGCAAAACATATCAGAAATTGAGACTTCCTTACTTTAACTGGAATTTAATAATTTCCCCTTGAATAAAACAAGAATACTCCTCTCCTTCGTAAAATTCATGTTTATTCAAAAGCTATCTAATACTCACTTTAGTTTGCTTTAGCTAGAACACAGCTACTGTATGTTACTGTATGGTTTTTACTGGTACTGCTGGTTACTCTAATGATGGTTATTGCACTGAAGTTTTCTACATTGATCTTATTGATGATTCCTCAGTTCCCTTATTGATTCATTTCTGCATTGATGGCTATTGTACAAATGGGTAAAAGAGGTTTACTTTCACAATTCGTGGTAAACAAAATCTGTATTTCGAAAAATGACATTTGTGAAAATTTAGGGCTTTATTATTTGAGCCTAACCCAGGACTGATCATCATATCTCATCTCAGCACGTAATTTTAGTTTAATCTTACCCGTCTTAAAAGGACTTGCAATTTCACTTTCACGTTATCATTTTCTGCATGAAAATCTAGTGAGTACAAATTGTGGCAGTAATGATACGTTGCAGTCCTGCAGTACTAATGGTTCCTATTTGATGTTTACTGTAATATTGGCGTTATTCATAGACTAAGTTTATTTTTTAAAAAATAGTGAAAATGAAGTGTTATTAGCAGATTCTTAAAAGTGTGAAGTAGGATTGTAGAAGCTGGAAAAATTCTAGTATTTGTATATAGAAGCTCTTTGAAGGTTTTTTCCCCAGGTACATTAGGAGGCTTTGTGCACATTTGAGTTTATTGTTGACAAATATTAAATATATTTCCATGAGATCTAAAATGTTCAACATCTCACTTTTGATAAAATTTTGTGATGTTAATCTTTGGATAATTTCCTTAAGTAAAACATTTAGTTTGTTTTATGATATTTACTTTGTGAGTTTTGCAGAAAATTGTCTACCACAAAATTTGTATAATTATTTGCCACAATCTTATTAGGGTTTTTTATCCATCGTTAATATCCTCATATCTTTTCGTTAGTTTTTGCTTTTTTTCTTTTTCACACTTTGGCATAATACCTCTCACAACGAGAAAAGTATTCTCAGACCATTCAATAGAATTTCACTTTTGAAGATTACTTGTGAAGAACCTTTTCGTTCAAAGTTAAAATCGCAGAATAACGAGTTTTGATATTTCATTAAATTTGGGAAAAATTTGCAATTTTTCTTGGTAAGTTTTATATCCAATTTCTAGTTTTTGATTCATCTTCTTTTTCAAATGCAATGAAGAGAAGGTTAGTGGGCAAAAACATTATTTATTGTTCTTACCTTTTGAATTGCACCAGAGTTCGTACTTGCACTTGGCTATTCAGGGATTTTTATAACAGAGGTCTTGCTGATCTAAAAAAGCCACGTCAAGTAAAGTTTGGTTATGTGAATAATAAATAGTCTCACATATGCAACTATGTAAAATGATTTTATTGATAGTATATTGCACTTTTTGTAATGCGAACTTCCAGAGGACCTTGATTTTTATTGCAATTAAAGAAAGTTCAAATTAGAGAATGGTGAACCTGTAAATTTCTTGTTTCAAGGGAGAATATAATTTGTTCGAATAAAAGAAAGATTCGAATAATAGAGTTTCACTGTAGAGTTTGGAATTAGAGAGTGTGTGTTTGATTAGGTATCACTTCTCGAAAAATTTTGTTCTTCAATCAAATTTCACAGTTCAATCTTGTCTGATCTCTCTGGCAGCTATTTACATCTCCCACATATTTAATGTTTATAAAAGATTATATGGTGCGTAAAATAAGAAATCGAAGATCTTGGTAAAAAGCATTTCGTTCTGATCTGAGCATTTTAATAACGGTTTTTAAATGTTTAAAAAATTGATTGCCCCAAATCTAAACCAAAGTTTTTGAATAAGATTTTAAAGAATAGCTATTGTTAAAATTCCAAAATGCACTCCAATAAATTTTATTCTGTTTGAAAAATATTTCTATCAGGCAGAACTAAACCATAGGTTTCCACCTATGATATAAATGATCAAAGCCTTTATCTAAACAATGTACATTATTTGGTTCGATATGGAACGAATTGTGTAAGCAAAGATGATAACGACAATAAAAAAGACAAAAAATTAATTTTGCAATTAACCTAAAGGTAGATTCCCACAAAATTTTTTCTTTTTTCAAAAATAAAATGTTTTAACTAGTATACAACAAATCGATTGCCTCTGCCTGCCACTTTGCCACACTGTTTAGCTTGTTCTGATATTCTGTTTATACTTATAGAGCAACTTTACATGTGACTTTATTAAAGCCTTTATCTAAACCGTTCTGAAAATTCTGTTAGGATTATACTTATATATAGAGAGCAACTTCATATGTGAATTAATTCATCCAAAAAATTTATCAATTTCATTGTCTTAATTCTGCTGTGTGATTCTGTGTTTCTACTACTGAAGTAATGTTTTTTCAAAAATGTCGTCCAATTTACTCAGCTTATTATTTATGCTGCCGAACTAATCATCCTAAACGAACTTTTCATCTTAGACTGTTGTTCGTCTCAGTATTAATACGGCTTTACGAGCATAAAAATACGTTTTTTTGTTTCTCTTTTGCAAAGACATTAAAACTGAGTATCTCTTGAAAATTTTGTTTCATAAATTTATTTAGATGATCGTGTTTTGTGATTTCTATACCAGTATTTCTGTGCCATGCTGATGGCCTAACAATTAACTGGGCATTGCTAAAACAGCTATAATGCTATAAATCTCTGTGCCAAAGAAGATGATATCATTAAAAATCTTTCATTTAAGATTAAACTAGTTTTAGGTTTTGCGTTACAGCAAATTATGGGGTGTGCTTTTTATCGCTCACAATTTTCATATCAGTTATCATAACTAATGACTGGTTTTGGTCAAATGAAGGATTTTTTTCTAGCTTCACAATTTGATTTGGAGAAAAGCCAATTCAAAAATCAAAAAGCCAAGTCCAAACTCTAAAAATCAAAATTAATAATTTTTCTGTTAACACCATCCTGCCCCAAGACAGGCTCTTTTGTCTGGTTTTAATTGAACGATTATAAATCTGGTTGTTATAAACCAATCGAACCAAATTTGCACCAATTAAACTCCTGCCTATTTGCTATCATTTGACGTAGTCATTTGACCAAAACAACGATGACGTCAGTGATGACGTCATGATTTTCGCCTTGACTTCAAAAATCAGTATTTACTATCAAAAATCGGATTCGAAATATGAAAACTGTAATATTATATATTCCAATAGACATTGGTGAAAGAACTTGAATTCGATGCTAGAAACCATAAAGGAAACAAAAATATTAGATTGGAGTGGTAATTTGATGATTAATTTTTCCTTAGGTTAAAAAATCAATACCCTGGTCAAATGATGGCGTCGTCACTAATTTTCAGGGTAAGGGTACCAAAAACTCATTTCACCAATGCTTTTTCAGTAAAAATTTTGGGAGGATCACTGAAAATTTTTGTCATCTTTGAATTATCATTGTTACTAAGACTACCAGTGGGATTAGCAAAAAACTAGAAAAAAGCCCAGCAGTTTCTTAATTACAGTGTTTCATTCGTTTGAAAGTTTGTTGCTTCTTTTCAAAAGCTAAGAATTAACAATAATTTCAAAGGATTTGGATGTTGCAAATGAACAAATTAGTTAAGCAATAATTAGCAAAAGTCAAAAGAGTTACACAACACATTGAAAGATACAAATGAACAGCTATTAATAATTGTGATTGATAGCTCGTTGTTTATGTAATTTGAAACAATGTATAATTGCTGTTGACTTCTCATTGTCTCCAAAAGCACTGATAAATTATTTGTGTCTACTTTATCAATATATTGATCAAATGTTTCATGAAATTAATTGCAGCGCTCAATCCCGCCAGAATTTACGATGACTTATACATGTAAACAAAGGTAACATCACAGTGATTTATGAGATATGAACGTGCCATCTATCCAACATCACAAACAAATAACATTCAAAACAATTTTGCCTCCTAACATCTGATATAAATGGGTATATAATAAATATATAGGAGATCTCGAATTCATAAAGCACACATCTTTCTCGAATCCATCACATCCATAAAATTCTGTTCGCCTCTTTTCCTCATTCAAAAATTAGAGCCCAATCATTCCAAAAATTGCAAACCAAACATGGAAAATATACTTGAATTTTCGCACTAATATATGCTGATTCATAAAAATATCCAAGATATTCGACAGTGAGGAAAGAAAGGTCAAAAAAGTTTACAGCAAGCTAGACTTTGCTTCGAAAACTACTCCTTCTTATATTGTAAATGTTCTATGATGACGTCACCATTTGATAAGAAAACCCTTAGATATTTAGTACTGATTATTAAGAAAATCCAAATGAAACTTAGCAAAATATCAGATATCAAAACATAATTGAATATGCGATAGACGGAAATGGCTCGCATATTTTTCGTTAGCAGATATATTGGGAAGATAAAAACACTATTTTATAGGAAACTGCAAAAATATTGATTCTTCAGAACAAGAATTTTTTGAAGGGTTCTGGATGACATCACTTCGATTTGATGGCTATTGGCTAGCTAGCTTAAATTTCATCCCGCTCAAAAATAGCTGTAGAAACTGATTTTAAAAACTATCTTCTTCGTCCAACCTTGGTTGAGGTTTAATCCGTCTTAGGAAGTTTTCAGGAACTATTTGAATAAGGATAATACAAAGAGGCTCTTGAAATGAAAATTGAAAATTTAAATCAAATTTTGTATGCATTAACAGTAAAAAGATCCACTATTTGGAAGGCTTAGCTAAGCACTTCCTTTTTTACAGAGATATATCTTTTCAAAAGATTTTAAAACTTTCAGGGGATTGAGGGCATGAAAGCATCTTCTTGGAAAAGCTGACAGGTCTTGACAAATAAACATGTCTTGACACATAAACATGTTATGTATACGATATGACCTCATCAAAAGCTAATAATTCATAGAGCCAGCGGTTATCAATGCGAAGCGTCAGTTAAGAGATAAGAATCAAATGAAGTCAAAACTCATTGAGACGTCATTAAAAAGTGAGTCAAGTCCGTTTACATGGTAATTACTTCTCTTTTCCTTCAAACGAAAACTCTACAAAACAAATGCCAATCGTCATCAAAAACAATACAAAGGAAAAGTTAATGAAAAACAACCAAACTTCGACATAATTCAGAAAAGTATCAAGAGAGATGTAAAAAAATTTAGAGGTTTGAGTCTTTAACAGGCTTTCACGCTTCTTTACGGTGGAGAAACTTTTTGGAATAAATTTACATGTTTTCATGCCATATAAAACAGCTTCTTTTGTTTTTTGATGCTTGATTTCTTTTCTAATTTAATTTTTGTTGGCTAGTTATATATTAAATTGAAGGAGCATTTGTCGTCAGTAGCCATCTTCAAACGAGTTATCATGAAGACAAATCTTAGAAAACAAGCAACAATGGTAGACCACTGACACAAAATAGAAATATAGAGAAAGGCATGATCGTGGTTTCGATTTTGGTTTTCGACATGCCACGTAATGATGAAATAATAGATTTGTCATGTAAACAAGTAATGTTCGAGGAGAAGTTGTTGCCAACCTTAATGAACATAATTTTCAAAAAACGTTTCTTCAAATATTAGAATAATCGAAAATATTCAGACTGATCATTATGTACATCACTTAATACTGTACAGTAGAGCTATTTCCAAACGTGCTACTAAATTTTCCCCTGTTTCGCACACCCGGTGAGATCCTACCCGGTGGCCTTCCTGGTCAAATTTTTCTCAATTTTGTCCTTCCAGTGATTCTGAAATATAACCCGCTGGAAAATTAATTGGTTTGTACTTCCTGGTCAGAAAGATGAAGAATACCTAAATACTCGGTATGAAAACAAGTTTTCATTATAAAATTTTTAAAATCTTTTATTTAAAATGCATAAAATTTTTTTTTTGAAAGTATAAAAGTTTCTATGAAAACTTTTTAAACAAAAAAGACAGGTTATGTTTAAATTAATTAAAGTTTTGATTATTTCTCAAATAGAAATTAATTATGGTGAAACAAAAATGAGAAATTTTTTTATCCAATGATCTAAATTCAAAATTTGATATACCTGGTGAGAATTTGCACCGATACCGACGATATGAAACAGGAGTGTAAAAAAGGCTTGTCACACTTCTGGAATATTTAAAGAATTAATATCTGATCAAACATCATGGCATCATAAAAACCTCCTAAGTTTGAAAAAAATAAATGGATGAATAAAGTAAAATAAAGTAAAGAAAAAAATAAAATAAAACAGAATAATAAAAAATGAAAATAGTAATAAATAAAATCGATGCTATTCAGAATTTTCCAAAGCAACAAAGTTTATTTTTAATAAGGCATATCTATGAACTTTAAAGTTATGTCATTGGTTTCATTGTTTCAAGGCCAGTACATACTGCATGAATTTCGTCTAGCAGCACAAACTAAAGCAGCTGTGTGAATTAATTTCAGCGGATAACAAAAAAAAAAGGAAAAAAAGATAAGAATATAAATCAATAAATGGACATAATAAATAAATAACAATAAGTGATAGGAAAAAATATATACGTAAATAATTATCTTTATACATATAAAAACGGCCAAGGAATATAAATTTTGTTATCGTATATAAATAGCCATATCACTGAAAATATTACATAGTTTTTGATCATTGATTTAACACCTTTACTGCAGAAGCACTGTTCACTTCATAAAGCCTGTTCTATTTTTGTTTTATTGTATATTACTATGCGGAACTTGGAATTCTCTTGCGTTTCTAAAATTGTATGCAAAGTCTTCAACTTGGGAAATACAGTATTTCATAAAAGACTAAAGGAAATATGTATTCAACTTTAAGCATTTCGGTCGCTAAAGACATTTCTGTTGCTTTTTCATTTCTTGTTCATTCTTAGTTTTTCATCGATAGAGGAATTCCAGTCGTAGCGAATATATGGTAACGCAAGAAAGACATACATTGGTGATTTTTCTAAAATAATAATAAAAAAAAAAATTAAGTAAAATAATAAATAAAAAATAAAAAAATAAAAAAAATAAAGAAAAAGTAGTCTCCGAACCTGATCTCTTTGAATAGTAATCAATACCAATCAACAAAACCCTGCAAAAATACCTTTTTGAATTTAGTTGCTTCTTAGTGACGGGTCCAGCCATTAAGT
>JANSTP010078897.1:4987-18762 GCA_025330745.1 Cladonema radiatum | reverse complement strand
TTCAAACTTGTTTAGATTCGCACTATAACTATGGATCGCCATTATTTATTACATACATCAACCTGTGGGGGTGTAATAATAACGCCCTATCACATTGTTACTGCCGCCCATTGTTTAAGGAAGGAAGATCGTATAGTTGTGCAAAAGATACTTATAGGATCGAGCTCTGAGTTCGATTCGCAGGGCAGATGGATAAATATCAAAAGCGAGAATATTATCATCCACGAGCAGTATGAAAACGATGAAGGGTTGCCACCCACAAACGATATAGCAATTATATCTTTCACAAAGAGACTAGATAGTTATGGAAGAGTTGCACCCATCTGTCTGCAAGACCATAGAAATTCAGTGACTGAAGATAAACAATGCTTCTTTGCGGGCTGGGGGCGTAATCGTCATTATCCTGTTCATTCATCTATATTAAAAACTGTTAACGCCCACTCCCACGGCCACTGTAGTGGTGTAGACTCTACTATATGCGTAACATACGGGAATGGAGATCTAGGTGCTTGTGAAGGGGACTCTGGATCACCACTGATGTGTCTTTCAGAGGACAACAAGTACTATCTGCGGAGCATACTTTCGTACGGAAGTCATCACTGTCCGTCATACGTAGACGCACACGTGGATATCCAATATTACATGGGCTGGATCATCGAGACAACCGGAGTAAAACATCTGCGCAATGAAAGCTAGACATCATACAAGTCTATTTTTAGGAATAATTTATTCGAAGTTAAACGATATGAATTTGTAAATATATTTATATGTGGTTCAAATACAGGGAATTAGGGATTGTCGAGTTTTTCTTCATCTGCAACTCGTGTTCAACACTCTCCACCATTCCTTCACAGAACAATGTTTGTAGAAAGAACGTTTACGTGCACTATTCTAATGGTATGTTCCCGTCGAATATATTCATTTTGAAGTAGATTTGTTTACTGTGTGTGCTCCGGGGCATTTAAATTTCTTAGAGGGAGGGGGAGAGGGGTATTTTTATGCAATCATTGGAGACGATTTAAAGACTAAAGAGTTTTTGATAATTGTCTTCTTTACTGTCTCATAATAAAAAATCACTAAAAAAGACGATGTTTGTCCATAAATATTACGTTCTCTTGTATATTCTTCTTACAAGCTTTCATGCATGTTCCGTTGAGGATAAATGGTTCTACTTATCTATCTCACATCCTGCCACTTTTGTTTACCAAGAAACTTTACGACTGTTTCCTGCCCCTCTCTGACAAGCAAAGTTAGTCACTGTGATCGGAATCGCTCATATCGTCACCTTCTTTCACGGAAATTTTGAGCGGGTATTCCTGATCACAACCCATGTAACAATCACTCATGTAGTAAAGGTTGTACGTGTGTGATCCTGGGGATGGCGCAATGAAATCTAATTTCACATTCGCTTTCTGCTGCAACGTCGATCTTTTGATCGATATTAAACTAGAAAAACAGATGAAAAAATGATTACAATCTTTTTTTAAAATTACTGCCGTTTAACTACGGGAACAAAATGAGAAAATGGAAAGAAATAATAACAATTGTACCTGTTAGTTTTTGGGTCACCAATTACTAGCCACCAACCTTCTTCGCGCTTTTGAGGGAAGAAAGGTGCAATGACAGGACCCGGTTGCTCGTCCTCCCGCTCCAAGTTAACGTTCACCATGACCGGTCGACCGCTAAAAACAAAAAGAAGAAAGAAAATTAACAGAGGAAATTAACAGAGAGGAAAGTAGAAATATGAGGACATACGATTGAAGTGAATCTTTGCCAGATACTTCATAAGATAATTCGATGTTTGGATAACGGTTACAGAATTTCGCCACATCCTGAATTCAAAGAAAAAGTTTTCAAAGTTTTTGATATATAAAAAAGTATTCTTAAAAAAATAAAAAATAAGAAGCTGTGTACCTGCATTTGAAGATCGGAAAGTTTCAACAATTTGTTCCTTTCTTCGTCTTCCATGTCCATAATATCAAACACTGATTCAATTTCCTAAGTAAAAACACACAAACTAAATATAAGGAGACCCTGAGAGTCTACAGTTTCAAAATGGGAAACGGAACACCAGAGAGGTGAAAATTCTTAGAAAGTGTTCGCAACTTTATTAATAAACAAACCTTTTCTTGGCATCTCTTGATAACTTCCGAGGAAAAGTGTGGAATTTGTTTCAAATAAGAATCTTTCGACCACATTCCTTGTGTCACCATTTGTGAGAGTTCCATGGCTGTGATAGCTGGAGACAGCCAACCGTTGCTACTAAGCACATCCACACATGCTTGAATCAAACGCATCGCCTAAAACACCAATAACAAGTGCAGGTTGCAGAACATAAAAGTATTACCCTACTATAGGAATAAACAATTTTCTAAGGTTTCATGTTTCGCCTTCTGCGAGAAGGCTTGAAAAGAACAAACCTCCTGAAAAATTCTGAGAAAATTTTGAACTAAAATTAATGCAATAAAGAATATAAGCCTTTGGGTATTTACTACGTGAGAGAGCTTTGACATAAGTTGACAGTAAACAGGTTTGAAAAAGTTTGACCATGATTACAGAAAAAAAATTGGTTACGAATACGATCAATGCTATATTGATCAAACAAAGCTGTATTTAGGTGAACAAGTAAAACTTCAGCACCTTGTTTAAGATGAATTCCGTGTCTGATTGTAATTCTGCTGACAACTGCATTCTTGACAAATGAGCTTGTAATAAAAGATTCGTCTTTACGTGAGGATCGTTGAACTTCGCGTTCGATACTTTATATGGGACACGATTGGATAACTAAAAAACAGATAAAAAAATTAGCCAATCATGTCACTGCTGCTAATAGCAACAGAGAAAAACATTACTCACTTGTTTCAAGACAGCGTCTTCATGTTGACGGATGGGCAATGATTCATATTCATACGCTGATGAAATGATCTCGATGAGACCTTTCAGTTTCGTTTTCGCTGACAGTGATACACTGAACAACTCTGAGTAAACAAAAAATAAAAATTTGGAAAAAATTTCTGAATATAAAAGACGCCTTCCAACAAGAAACTTCAAGTCAACAAAAAAGCAGATTTTGGTTTTTAATTTTTCATGTGTAAAGTGTTATGACGAATCTATAATAGGAAAAAAATGTGGCCGTGAAAAATTCACTTAGCAATATATACTTACCAATAGTAGTGTAGTTGATGTAATAGTAGGCAGCGATCATACCAAGATTCAGTGGACTCACGTTCATTTCATCTTCTATTGATACGCACTGTAAATTATACAAAGAAAGTTAAAACATGGACATACGAATATAATAAGTAAGTTTTGTTTAGCCACTATTAGGTGACAGGGATGAAACACCTTCAGCGCCAAAGCCTGATTTCCAAGGTGGTCCCGTATAAACGCCATTACTGACTTAGGTCCTGGCGTAATTATGCTCCCATGTGTGCCCACGATCATTTACGGAAGGAAAGATATTGTACTCGCTAGACGACCGAGGCGTGGGTTTGAACTCGGAACCCTAAGATTCACCGAACCTTAAGATTCGCTGCCCGATGCGCTGCCAACTGCCAACCAAAAGTTTGAAATAAAAGATCAATGTTGGTTAAAGTTAGCTAGGAAATTGTATGGCTTCAAATTCTTTGAAGAAGCTACTGTAAAGTTTTTATAGGCAAAAATGTCCTTTGATAACTTATCTGGCAAAATATTTACAAACCTTAGACTGTTCCAAATCACCTAAAGTATTTTCAACAAGTTCGGACAGATGATCGGACAAGTGACGATGAGATACACCTAAGATTAGAGAAATATCAACATGTATAAACCTAAATTAATTCAGCTTGACTTGTTAAAATATTCTGGAGAGTCATTCATACAGCAACACACATAGAACAAGTTTTACCTTGTAGATTATAGTAGTTTGGGTTTTGTGTCATTCGCCTGTATATGAACGTCCATGTTAAATAATCCACAGCATCTTGCTTGTTGGAGATGGTTTTCGTCACAACTTCTGCGTTGAAATGGTCGTGTAAACAGTGATCCAAATGAGACTCTATGGGTAAGGGTTCATAAAGAAATTTCTTGTAGAACTCCTTCTTAGATGATAAACATAAAATGATGGCCTTCCCATTGTCATCTAAGAGTGGTCTGTTAGCACGTCCTAACATCTGTAGGATATCGGTGACAGGGTAATCGACATATGTGTGAATCTTGCCCTCATAATACAACGTATCCATGATGACAACCAAGTGCGCATGCGTGCTCACAGCCCAACATAAACTTCGAGACACAACCATTACCTGATGAAAAAAACATAATAAATACAAGAGAAACATGGACAATTTGGTGAAAAGTACTAGCTATTATGAACCCAAGCTTACCTGAACAGCACCTGAGGAGAAGAGCTGTTCTACAACTTTGACCTCCATCTCAGTTAAACCTTCGTGCAGATATCCAATACCATATGTTAAAGTTTCTTTCAACGTTTTTTCTTGTATTCGTTTCAAGTGGGGTTGTAGATCCTCTTCTGTGCAATGCAGAAACCTGTGAGAAATATTACTAACGCTTAGCAGTGTTTTCACAATAAAAGCAGGTCTGTTAAAAAGGGGTTTTCAGAATTCCATTCATGAAATGTGCGCACGTCATTTTAACGTTACTCCCAGAAACCAATAATTTTCAATATAAAATATTTTCTAAGATTTTCCGAGAACAGAAAAAAAAAGGCTAGGAGAATATTTTTTCTTCTTTTCTAAAGGGAATAAACCTCTTCATTTTGTGGTGTCTAAGTGACCGAGGAACTGTGCGGCATCATGGTAAAGACTAAATAAATAGTGCACCTCTGAGGTTGATTCTCAGCACCACAGAATGAAAGTAAATCGAGGGCAGTAATTTTACTTTGTTTTCGGGACGGTACGAAAACAATAACGGGTTTTTTCGGCGCATGCCTACTGATAGCTTGGAATGTCGGCTTAACCATGGCGATGAGACGCGATCCAGTGTGTGTGATGTTGAATCCCTGAAAAAAAATTGCCGACGTTAGTTTTGCGACGCTGTGTGCAGCTAGTCATTAATTACACAGTAATGCTACGGTATCAAAGAACGCAAAGGCAAGACCTATATTTAATTTGATTATTAGATGAACTCAGAAGAAATAAGGAATATGAATCTTATTTTTGCCATCAAAAATACTACAAAAATGTGTGGAAATCTGGGGACAAAGCAAAATATTCATGTACCTGAATATATAGTTCGAGTGGTACTGGTCTCACGTTCGGATGGAAATTAAAAACATTGTTCGTGCTCACACCTAACCACTGAGCGATATCTTTTGAGTTCGCTAGCGATGAGCTGAGCGCAACTATACGTATTGTTTTCTCGATTTGTGACGACACATACCGCATACGGGAGCATATCACCTCCATGACGGGCTGTACGGAAACGAAATGAAAATAAATATTGTACAATAACAGGCGACTAAGAAGACAAATTTAATTTTGAACTAATGCATGAAAGAAGATGAAAAAAGACTTTTGTTAACAAGTGCATTGCAATACTTAAAATTGAGAAAATAAAACTGAATTAATTAATTTCTTACTCCACTGTCTCCGCCAATGAGATGAGCTTCATCCAATATGAAAAGGTTGACGTTTTGAACGTTCTTTCGCTGCTTCCATCTTCGTGATAACACATCCCACTTCTCAGGTGTACTGATGATGATATTCCCTTTCGCAAGCAGCTTCAAATCTGCGCTCGTCTCTCCGGTCAGCATCACAACATTCTTACCAAGCATAATACCGAACTTACTACGCCAGTCCGTAAACACCTAAATGGTGGCAATTCAAGGATCCTCTTAGTGGCTAATCAATATGGCCGTACGTTACGCAAAACTTATACAAAAGCTAGTAGCTGAAACTACAAATGTCTGAATCTAAAATTAATAAATCTGTAGGTACCTGCTCAGCTAAAGTTTGTAGTGGCGTTATGTAAACACAACGGGCGTCATGATGTTGTAATAAGAGGTGTAAAATTGCAAACTCAGCGCAAATAGTTTTCCCACTACCAGTTGGTGCTCCAATAAGTATGTTGTCGTCTGAGTTGTATAACGCGTTGAAAACTGCAAAACAAAAATGAGTTTTACTTTTGATTTGAATTTGATAAAAACAACTCGAAATAACTCGAAACGTAAAATAGTAGAGTTTCTCACCCTGCGTCTGAATAGGATTGAAGTAAGGGAACTTGTCTTGATACAAAGCTTCAAAATCAGGATTTCTCAATGCTGAAACTGGCAATGGTTGCAAATCTAGCAGCTCCGTAGGTGGGGGATTTTTCTCCGGCAGAAAGAGATGACGGAAGGAAACCGGTAATTGCGTTTCCGCATGCAACCAGCGGTCGGCGACCACGCGTATGAAGTATTGCGGAGGTAATGGTTCGAATACCGGCACAAAAAACTTAACAAGGTGCTCATCCGATTGATATTTCGCTTTCAACAAGAAGTACTCATGGTGGAGTATGTTCTCGCCGTCGACATCTTCCACGAATATCCAGAATGCAACAGAGTTCCCATGAATCTTTTCGTCCCACATGAAATCGGGCGTTATTGTCACCTCCACGCTTAAAGTTGATCTTGTGATCGGCTGAATGTGGGTGGTGAGATCAACTTTCGGGAACTGATGAACAAACTTATGTATTACTTTACCCATTTTCGGGGCATGAATCAATTCTCCAATATCTAAATGACCCAAATCAAACAACCTTTCCCACGGGTAGTCTTTTTTCTCCAACTTCTTCACAACTTCAAGCGGCATTTTCTTGAACTGTCGCAATGGCGTCATTGAAAGCCACATACGTTTATCAATCATCTTACAAAGATTTAACGCCCTATCTGTAAGCTGCGCCCACCCATGGTGTAAGGTGATTTCGAATATAGCACGTACCAAACGCCCGGCTGATTGTGTAATATACACCATATCAGCCACTAAAGCGAATCCATCAAGCTTCAACTGCGATATGTAGGCTTGTAGGAGAACGTTGATTTTCGCACTTGGTTCCTCTATACTCTCTTTCACAGGGATAGGAACGCGTTCAATTAACGTCTGCAGTTCCATCTTCTCCTCTTCTCTCACATTGATATATTTAAATTCAGAAGAAAGTGAAAATACTCTGAAAAGTTCAATTTCACTCAATGTCGGTTTCAAAAGTTTGTTATACGTTGCCATGGATTCTTGAGTACAATAATAATGACTCGCAATTCGACCAAGTTCAGTAGTCTGAAAAATATAATCCATAAACTACGTTTAAAAAAAGTGCTTGCACAGTCTTAGCAAACTACATTTATATTGACATAGGGATAAACTAAGAACATAAATCTTATAGAACAACTTGTGAAAGTGGCAAGCCACAACAAACCTGCAGCAGTCCTGTCTTCCTATCATATTTCACGAGTTGATTTTTATCTAACAAGCTTGCTGCACTATGAATAAGGTCCATACGCCGCTGTTCCAACAATTTATCGTTCTCCATGTCGTCATGACTAATTCCGTATAGAGTTGGATTACGTAGCATACGGATGTACAAGTACGTGTATCCTGGAATTCAATAACACACGTTATGTAATGAACATAAGATCGAAAATAAAAAATCTACCAGAAGGGGTGTGGCGAAATAAGGTGAAACATACCAAGCCATGTACAGGCGTCTTTAACAGTCTGTATAGTTCCCAGCACAATTTCTGCGTTGAGATTGTCAGCCAATTTACTGATGAACTGACTTTCCACAGGTAACTGCTGATTCAGCAAAGATAAATAATATTGCAGCTCGCTATGATTCGTGATCAAAATACCCTCCCCTTTTGTGTCGTATTGTGGACGCCCAGCACGCCCAAACATTTGAAGGATATCCAATGCGCCAAGCTCAACCCATTTACCCTTTTCAGGACTGTAAACCTGTTTGAAGAGAAAAAAAACCTTACATATACAGAAAAAAATCCCAAAAGTTTTTAACTAGCATTATAATTTATTCTCAAAACATTTATGTCATTAGTTCTCTGACATTAAATTTCCCCCCTCCCTAATATTCTCATATTTCAGGAGCGAAATTTCGTATTACCTTAACATATATGTTCCTAGAATGAATCCCATACTACAGGATAGCGCGTTTTATTAGAGCGACATCTCGAAAATCAAGAAACAGAAATGCAGAAAACAAAAGCAAATTGGAAAAATATAAACAAACTGAATCTGGAATTCTGCATATTCTAGATCAACTGGAAAAAAAAAATCAGTTATCCAGACCTGTGTGCCTTTAATGATACAGGTGTGAGCCGGCAGATTAACACCCCATGCTAACGTCGCCGTGGAAATAAGCACTTGTATGTGCTTGTCAGCAAACAAATCTTCGACTAACGTACGATCAACTCGTGTCATGCCAGCATGATGGATAGCGAAACCATAGGGTAACAAATCTTTCAGTTCTAAATTCTTCACTTGCTCAGCTTCACTCCTGAAGTCAATAGTAAGAATCCAATCATATTTTCATTGTTCACAAAGTATAAACAAATGTGATGGGTTGTAGGAAGCTTACCTCAAAACCTCCATACTTGCAGAATCTTCTCTAAGAAACTGACCAAGAGTATCTCTTTCCAGACATAAATCCCTCAATGCACGTGCAGTTTTACCTGTTTCTTTTCGAGAATGTACAAAGATGAGCACTTGATTTTCACCAGCGTGTTCCATCGTCTTTTCATAGACGACTTCATTCATAACCTGCATAAGAAATATAGTGATGACAAACCATCTTCATAAAAGAAAGCTCACAAAAATCGACTTTCAAAAGAAACTGCAGAACCCCATTTAAAGAGCAAAAATTCTAGAAACTCACTCATTCAATATAGAAGTGCTATTTGAACTGGCATGAGGAGTAATGAAAGAAAAAGTAATGTAAATGAGACGAACCTGGAATCGTTTGATTGCTTTTTTCTCAGTAACGCCGATATATTGTTGCTCCAAAGGTACTGGTCGGAAACTATTATCGAAGAAAAATAAACCTTTGTCAATATTGACACGCATAAACGTAGCGACATCTTGATAGTTCGGTAAAGTAGCACTCAATCCAACAAGTCTCACTGGTTCCTGAGTGCTTTCAATTTGTCGTATGGTTCTAGCAATAATTGCTTCAAGCACTGGACCTCGATCATCATGCAGCAAGTGGATTTCATCAATGATGATGAGACGAACTAGTTGTGTGTATGTACGTTCTCCAGCCTTTCTAGTGATGATATCCCATTTCTCCGGTGTACACACTATCACTTGAGTATTGTCGATCTGTTCTTTATTCAACTGATGGTCACCGGTCAATTCTGATACGGTAATGTCATATGATTCCAGTCTCTACAAAGGAACAAACAATGAGAACTTTTATATGTTACATTAATGAAAATATTTGAGTAGAGTATGGTGAAGACAAAATAAGAACTATAACATTGAAATCATTCTCAGGAATTCTTGAAAATGGCAGTTCTCAAAGATTGTCTATTTTACCTTCGTGAAATTCATGACCATTTCTTGTACCAATGACCTCATTGGGGCGATATATATCACTTTGAACTCGCTTGTATTGATCGTCCCATCCAAGTTAATGTGTTTACTAACTTCTCGTAATATCGTCATCAAAGCAACATTGGTTTTGCCGGCACCAGTAGGTGCACACAGTAAGAGATTTTCATCACTTTTCAAAGCAATATCACATAACTTGCTTTGTATTCGATTCAACTTTTCATAGCCAGCGAATGCTGTTTGTGAGTACTTTGGTAGATCGCTGATTTGAACATAGTTCTGAAAGGAACGTGATAAGTAAACAAAAGTGATGACGCAGAACAAGGAACTACAATAAGTGGCAATTTCAGATGACAGGCTCCATCCTTGTAGGCAGAAATGAAAGAAGGTACCTCGTCATCTTTCATTGGTTTTGGTTTCAATGCCGGAACATGCACCTCCTCGTAACCTTTTCTCTGCTTTCTGTACGAGCCATCAGGTAGCTGACATTTTTTATTTGCCATCAAATGACTGCCATCTTTAAACGTTAGTTCCTCTAAATCCAACATTTTTCTTGCATATCGACTCTACAAAGTTAGGAACAGATTTTATAAATTATTTTCTTTAAGCAACTAATAAAAGATAATTTAAAAGAAATATAGACCAATTTTTCGTCGCCTTCCAATGCATTTAGATCTGCATCAACTCGTGATTTCCTAGCGGCTGCTTTTCTTGCTTTTTCTGCCTGCATGAAATGGAATAAAGTGAAAATAATAAGTGAATGATGAACAATGATCATTACAAACCAAAAATATTTTTTCAACAACCATCTGTAGGATGGAGTGCCCAAATACCTGTACAAGATCTTCTTGTTCATGTTCTGATAGTTGAATCAAAATATCCGAAAGATCAGGATCAACTTTCATTACGTTTTCAAGATCTTTTTTCTCTTTCACAGTTTGTGCCATAGCAAGCAGTGTACAGTAAAGAACTAAAATGATGAAATTCCGATACACATAAATTCAATGATAAGGAAATATCACTTGGGGAAAGAGAAGTAAAGATCATACTCATTTTCCGATGTTTTCGAATTGTCTTGATAATAGCAAATTTATCATGACCCAAAAGCAAAACCAATTTGTTTTCTAAATCTCTTTCATCAGGTGCAGTCTAAAGAAGTACAACGAAATAAATAAACTCACCGTCCAGAATACTCGTTATAAATGGAAATGTTATTTACTACAAACCTTTAATGTTTCTAAAACTTCTTCGGATTTTGATCTCGAAACTTCTGCATCATTGTAGAACTTATTCAATTCTCTTTGCAACCAATATGCATCAATTTGTCGAGGGTGTAAGACATCACTTGATTTCTTGAAATCTCCATCCTCATCCAACTGGAAAAGATTTTAAAGATTCAAAACCTTTAACTTTAAGAAACCTTAATACTAGACCAACTTACTAATCTGTCAACTCAAAAATACTACCCATATAGCCTGTAAATAATATGGCTTTTAATAAAAACTCTCTCGTGAATATCACTAGAAACGGATTTTCAAACCCCATGACACTTTGTAAAGTTAAAGCTCCACCTATTACAAAACCCCAAATATTTAACAGACGGCATCAGAACAGTGACAAGCTAAAAATGCCTAATAAATATTGTAAACTTGTAGAAACAACGTGTTGCATTTAGAGCCAACAGATATTGCTAGGTTTATAGAGAGGCTAAGGTGGTGACTTCAAATGATAGCTCCTAAGTAAGGGTCTCCAAATCCAATACAAATCGTTATCTGGCGGCCCTGAATCTTGAGAGGAAAGTACGGGGGAGGGCAGCAAATCATAGAGTTAATCAAAAAACGAAGGGATAGTAGAGAGCTTGTTTACCCCAGCATGCAAGGTTTCTTCTACATCTGCTTCCATTCCTTCCGCTGCTTCTTCATCTGACTCTTCACGTATTTCTCTCACATCTTTATCCTGGTTGAAAATAAATGCATAATATATTATGCATAAACATAAAAACATGGGGAGGAAACAAATAAGTATGGGGGTATGAGGGGTAGGAGGGGGTAGCTCTCTCCATACCTCTTCTTCATCTTCATCAAATTGTACAGCAACTCCATAATTTTCATCAATCATATCGTCTGGCAATTTAAAAATAAACCCATCATATTAATAACAGTGTTTGAGAAAATATATATCACCTGGCAACAGAGTAACATCAATATTCTGGACATTAACTAGGAAATTCTGCAATATTTGAATTTGATACTTTTCAAGTAAAAAAACCATAAAAAAGCAACATGAAGAGAAGTTTATCAATAGGAAATATTCTGGAAACGAAAATTACAAAGATAAATAAGTTGTAAATTTGGAATATTTTTTATAAAAATATAAGTACCATCTCCACCAATATCTTTATCAGCAATAGAATAATCGGTGATCTTCTTTCCAAGATTCACTAACAGTGCATAACGTTCATCAGCCATTTGTCCCAATAATGATGAAATTTCTTTCTTTCTTTCTCTATCCTATAAAATTATCATAATTATCATATGAAACATAATTTTCATTCATACGTAATTTGAAAATGAAAGTAATGTACACTTAGTATGCTATTTGTGGTATAGCATTAATCAATAATGGTATATCAATGGCATAACGTTCTCCAAAATCATAAGTATAACAATTTCAGGTGATATATGCGAATAAGTAATGCCTAAATACTTTATTTTAACCAACAGTCTATGACACTATAACTCTTCACAAAGTTAAATAATTTTTCCAAAAAGTCGCAAAAGTAAAAACATGGTAAAATGTCGTGGCACAAGAGCCAATAGAGCTTCAAAAGTCTCCGTTTCCCGATCTCTCTTCCCAAAAAGACTTGATTTACAATACGAATCGACTTTTGAAGTAAATAAAACATAGCAAAAGGTTAGCAGCCCTACACAATAATTCAAGCTACAGGGAATAAACATACTCTGCTGGAAAGGAGAAAGTACTTTCATGCGAGCGCTGATGTCACCAGCCTTAGAGGTACTGCCGGCAGGAGAAAGTACTTTCACACAAGCGCTGATGTCACCAGCCTTAGAGGTACTGCTGGCAGTGGGTATAGGATACAAGGATACAATAGACATTGTACCTACACAGTTTAATGCCAATATGCTAATTATTTAAGATAATATCAAAAAATGCTAACTGATTTATGATGTCATTGCTGACAACAGAGACTCGAAAATTAGAGCCATGATTTAGAAGAATTTTCCGTTACTTTTTGGGAACAGGTGTAGCAGGTTTCGTCGCCTAACGTTAGTTAGAACTGGAGTTATTCAAGTTTTCTTAAAATCATGTAACTTACAGTATGATATTAGAGCCCTCTGCGGGGGTATCAAGGCAAAGGTTAGATCCAAAACTTTTCTCACCTTTTGCGTGAAAGGTGTACCAAGTTTCGTCACATAGGGTTGTTTAGAACTTGGGATATTCAATTTTTTTAAAATCAAGTGAACTATGACGTTAGATCCCTCTGTAGGGGGTATTGAGGCAAAGGGTGGGTCTAAAACTTTCTTACCTTTTAGGTAACAGGTGTACCAAATTTCCTTCCATAGGGCTGTTTAGAACTTTGGATATTCAATATTTTAAAAGTCACATGACCTATGACGTCAGAGCGCTGAGCAGGGGAATATTGATGCAAACAGTGGGTCGAAAATGTTTCTTACCATTTGGGTAAAAGGTGTACCAAGTTTTTTCACATAAAACTGCTTCGGACTTGGTATATTCAATTTTTCTTAAAAGCACGTGACCTTTGAGGTCAGACACCGCGGTGATGTATATTAGGGAAAAGAGTGGGTGGAAAACTTTTGTTGTGGTTTGGGTAACAGGCGTACTAAGTTTCGTCACCTAAGGTTGTTTAGAACTGGAGATATCTGATTTTTCTTAAAATCAAGTGACCTATGACGTCATAGACCTTAGTTGCAACTAAGGGTGCCTAAAAGGATACAGGATGCCAAATGAATCAAGAGCCATAATAGCAATAGCAATAAACTCTTGACACCAATTAAATTTTAAGTTTATTAGTATCTGGCAGCAAAAATGAAAAAAAAAAATTACTATAAAAGAAGGTTTAGGCCAATAAAAATTATTGAAAACCGATTTTTGTTTCTCAAAATTAACCAAAATTTTGATATCAACGCTTGAAAAACCTGTTGCTATGGCAACTGTGAACTGATATTTTAGGTGACTTACAGTAAATCTGAAAATACCTAT
>JANSTP010078786.1:0-13708 GCA_025330745.1 Cladonema radiatum | reverse complement strand
GAAAAACATGTGAATTTAAAACTGACACAGATTTAATAATGTGTAGAGAATTACTTTGGGTGATAGTTTCACTACTAGACCAGTTTGGATTTCGTGGCAGAGGTGCAGGAAACTTTGATGCACTTGCAAACTTACGGTAATAAATATTGGCACATCTACTTATACAGATGCATTCTCTTGATGTTGTCGACGCCTCGCCTAGCCTGTAAATTACTGTTTAACAGCATTGAAAAAGCTCACTAATGGTAAAATATATATTTTAGTAGTAAATAAGATAAAAAATATATCTAGCTAACTAGCTATTAACGCTACCAACCATTCTCTTTTCTTTGCGAACGACTTTCATTTGATCATCTGTTTCGAAAAACAATTCAGATTGTCTGCCTATAACCACAAATGAAGAATAAAGAATGAAGAATGAAGAATGTATTAATGTTTCTAATAATATGATAATACAGTAAACCTTAGTGGCCAACTCTCTACAACAAAAATCTGTCTTATGTGGCCAGTAAATTTGTTCCCTAGATCAAGCTTTGAGTGGATTATTCTCGAATTTGTATGCTCGTGCTCTCTGAGAACTTATTGTATAACTTCAAAGCGAGGCTATAGCATTGAAAATTCTCAGGATATGATTTCCAAGAAAACTAATGATTTTCGCGTCATAAAATTTTCAGAATACTTTTTTCATTCCGAAAAGTCTAAAAAAGTAAATACCGAATGATGAAAACAAAGAAACCAAATAACTTACCTACATAACAAACAAAACCGAAGAATGGCAATTGGAAAAGGAAATTTGTCACGAATTTTTTCCGAATTTGTCACGTGACGATTTCTAACTGCAACTTATAAAATGGGGTTGTAAACAGAGAAAAAGATGTAATTATGTATTATTATGTATTATGAATATGTATTATTATGAAGTCAGTAGATGAGAATGTTTGCAGTAGTGGATGGATTAGTGATAAAATTCGCCCATGTGAAAATAAAAAATTATCTAAGCCGCCATTAACTATTTGAAAATGTCTGGGAGTATTTGCTCGTCATTAATTAGTTCTTAGTAATATCTTTTTCCCCTTTCTCCCCTTTCTACTCTTTTTTGAATTTTTCCGCCTCCTTTTTTATTTGTTCTATTTTTTCAACTTCTTTTTGAAATGAGCAGCGAGTTGTGTGAACGTGTCGTTTTATTTTATTTATTTCATGTTATTTCATCTTTTCTATCAGTGCCTTTTTGATATCATAATTATTTAAAAAGTGCCGTTTGATATATATAGTAGAGTGAGAAGAGCAGGACCTTAAGAAGGCTGCGGTTAGCCTTATCGCAAAGCCGTACAGTTTCTTGTTTCTTGATAATATTTTGGTAAATTTGTTTTGATTTTAATCTTTCATAGATGCTTTGAAAATGACAAAATCCTAAAAATATTTTTGAGAGTTTTCGATTCCGACAAGCTTTTGTTTGATTTTGGTCTTAAAAAGACTTCTGCTATCGACAACACTTAGTTATCGCTCAACTGGGTCATGCCAGGTCATTCATTCATTTATAATTGTATTTTTATTTTTCTTACGTAATTCTTTCTGTCGATTATGTGTTATGTGTTACTCTAGTTTTCAAATGATGAAAAAGTTTATTACATATTCCTTTTTTTCATCAATAGCTACCTTAGAGGTAAAATTAGAACACCCCTGTTTCAGTAACCTGGCGAGGATGCTTTGGCTCACCGGGTAAGCCAAACTTTAGTCCGGCTAACCGGGAAGGCCAAGCTTTGAAAAAAACTCACCGGGAAGGTCAATTTCTTGAAAAAACTATAATTTCAATAATTTACAATAATTTCTTTTGTTTCTGTGAATACTTTATCAAAAGCATGTAATAAATTCAACTTGCTCAAAAAATATTTTGAAAGATTTCAAATCTTACCGGGAAATCAAACCTTTTTTAAAGCTTGACTGGGAAGCACAACTAAAAATGTTTTCCACCGGGTTAAACAAAAAAGGTCACCAGGAAGACAGAAAAACAGGTCGAAAATGCCCGGGAAACTCACCGGGTCACGGAGACAGGGATATATTGGAGGTAAAAATTGACTGTGGGACTTCAAAATTGGTCGTTTAGCCGTTGTGTTGAGGTGACAGTTGTGAGGTTTTTTTAAGAGTTTGGTTATAATTTTGGCAGGGATCTCTGCTACTGGCCGTTGTTATAGAGGCGATCGCTGTGAGGAGGTGGCCGTTAGTAGAGGTTCCACTGTATTAAGAAATACCAAAGGATTAATCAAGGAAATTAGCATATTTCCCCTCTTTTGGCCTTTTTATCTTTTGCTTTTTCCCCTTTAAGGTTTTTTATCCTTGTCACCTGAAAACTTACTTACTTAACAATTTTTAAGCTGCTATGAGTTATTAATACTATGAAACTTAAAACACATTTTGTGTGTAAAAAAGCGCACAACATTCCTCCATTATTGCCATAGCAACCAACCTTGATCACAGAGCTTTTTTCCTTTTTTCCTTCTTCTCCGTGGCACAAGGAAAGAAGCCTTGGGATCGAGGTTGCATAGCAACAAGATTTCGAAATTTTAGAGGTTTTCAGAAAATATTTTGTCCATTTTACTCCCCTTTTACTGAAGAAAACCATACTGTAATGCCAGAAAGGCTGCTAAATTTTTATCCCTACCCGACAACTAGATGGTCAAAATTGCCTGGCGGTAATTGGAATAATACATTTAAAATCTTGAGTCTTGAGGGGGCTTATAGTTAATTTTTTATTTGTTTTAATGCTGAATTTTCGACTTGTAATACAGTATAGTAAATCGCATGAGAGTTTCTCCCTGGTTTCTCCTAAGACTTGATTAGCCGCTTATGGATTTCGTATAATCAAGGAGAGAGTGTAATCATTGTACGCACAATATCTGACCCGCAATGAAATAACGTCAATAACGTGCCGGCACGCAGCGACTATTTATAGTCTATACTTTATTGGTTTATGAAAATCTACATGCGTAAAAATACATGATTACGTATTCTAGTGTTTTCAAATGGTGTAAACAATATTGGTGTAGCGAAATATTTTTTAATCAAACTTATATATATGTCTGTGGGTAATTTAAGGTCATATATTATCGGATTATGAAAAACATTTATTACTGACGATATATGTTTGCTCACATTAAAACATAAGGTGTTCATCACGAAGCTAATCTTGTAAACGTCATTTTTTATATGGGCTACTATGACGCGCCAATTGAAAAGTATTTTGTGCAAATTTTTTATTTTTTATTGCATATCAACACATGACGGTAAGAAATGCAAAGTTATTATTTCACTTTCATTAAAATTTTTCATTGTAACTAATGTTTAACCAGTCATCATATTGAGTCTAAAATCTGAATATAAATTAAACTGGAATTACCGGCTCTCGTATTTCCAATCATTAGAACACTAGTTGTTCTTACAAAAAGTATTCTAAGAAAAGCGGTATACGGTTATGCGAATCCTGAGCAGAACTGCCGCTCTACTCCCGTATGGTTTAAGATTAAGATATATATTTCGAAATATGCAATGCTTTTGGTCAGCGGTTTTCTTCTTCCCGATTTGTCAAGAATGGACGAGAGTCTTGACTAGAGCTAGTCTCTTTCGGAACTTGATTTGCACTTGTATCGGTGACCGGGTTTAACTTTACTGTACAATCATGGTCAATATATTGTAGACTTTTTCAAGTCTTCCTTGTATAAATTGGCTCCACAAGCGATAAGATGTCTGAAATTTAGATACCCTGTTAGACAGCGATTTATCGCACGATTTATCTATATGAGTCTTGAGCCTTCGGCTCTTGGGTGAAAGGGTGAAAACCACCCAACGCCCTTTTTGGGTGATTTTCCAGCTCAATAAGGCGGTTTCATTGGGGAATCGCCAAAATTCGAGTTTTCCAACTTTTAGTCTTGAAAAATCCACGTTGATGTAAAATGGAAAATCCAAAAACTGGCAGAATTTACTCATTGTCTACAGTGTTTTTGTCCATGATTGTAGGTCTGTAATTTTACCAAGATGCCATTTCAAAACAATTTTTTTGTTTCTAAAAATAGCTAGCTAAATATCCATAAAATTTTTATGGAAACTCTTTCTGCATGTAATGCCTGAAAGGAGTTATATTAGGGCGGCGGTAATTTAGCAAGAGCTATTAACGTTTTGGAAAGTTAACTAAGCTTCTAATGCAAACATTTGAACAAAGAGACATAAGCTTTAAGCTTATCTTCATCAATTTGAAAGACAGACAGGGCTTTACGAAGCGGTTATGAAATGATTACCTTTTGCAAAGAAATAATCTGTTGGTATTACGAAACGACGACAAGACATCATGGTATTAATGTCAAAATGTTTTCGTATACACAACTATCAAACAAACATCAGAAACAAATACGGGCACAAATATCAGATTCCCTAACGAGTAGTCACTTGAGAATGTTATAATTTATACACTTGATAATTATTTTAACTATCGTCCTTTAAATTTTTGCGGAGATAGATAGATAAATTCTTTGATTTATGAACACAAAGTTACAAAAAACAACATCTGTATTACAAATACAAATATTGGTTCAAAGGGCAAGTTAAGTTTGTTAATTGCTACTACAATCACGTACAAAATATATCTGAACAGAGAAATTTGCAATCCCCAAACCTCCCACCACCCCTATTCCAATGTTTCTGCCAATCTGTCTCCAGCGCACCGACATTGAAATAGGGTGCAGGGGGGGAGATCACAATTTTAATAAAGTTGTTCCAAATATTTTACTGGTCGTTGTAGCATTTCGACGAAGATTTTCAGATTTTCAAAGGAGTTTTTTTTGGGCGACTAGCACATTATAGACAATGAAAATATTTTAAGCCATGCCTTTCAATTTTTATAATTTATTTCTAGCGTGCTATCTTTTCAATGAACATTACAAAAGCGGCGAAATGTTCATCACAAACGATTGTCAAATGATGTGTTCCTGTCGTCATAGCGACAGAAGAGAAATATTAGCATGTCTACCATTATGTCCGCGAGCAACGATCGAATGCAACCGGAACGAAACGCTTATTACGGCACGGAAATTATACTCATTCCACCCACCGTGTTTTTGTCAATCACAGTACTGTGAAAAAGATGTTTCAAATATTGTGACGAGGTGACACTCTGTGAAAACTCATTACTAAATAACAAACATTGTTGTAAATATTAATATTGTTACTCAAATATTCTGCTATTTACATTCCGAATAAAACAAACTTTTTTGTACCATACGAATTTAAATTCCGCCCTCAAATGACAAGATCATGGTTTGTACGAAAATTAAATCGATTTTCTTACCTATACCATTTCGTATACAAAAACATATAGGCTTAATTGCTATAGCAAATCTTGGCTCAATTTATGTTTGATTTAATATTTTTATACAAGAACCTGATTTATAAGAAACTTATAACTAGATCTGAAAAAATTAAGAAACTTCTGGAACTACAATCATGGTCAAAATATTGTAGACGTTTTCTAGTCTTTCCTGTATAAACTGACACCACAAGCGATAAGATGTGTGAAATTTGGATACCCTGAGAAGCATCCGATGGAGCCATTCTAGAAAAAAGCTGTTCTTATTTCTAGCTAGATTAAAAATTTCCAGCTCATTTTTCATCATCGAAGTGCACAAGAATGGCTCTATTTTTATAGCTTACTCAAGACAATACAAAAACTTTCACTATTTACAGCCTTTCTTAAAGTCTTGTCTTTCTTCCAAATTTTATCTCCTGAAAGAGCTGTTCTTTTTTCTAGCTGAGCACATTTTAGAAAATTTTCCGTCTTTAGAGCCGTATTTAGTTCTAGCGGAGGTTAAGATGTCTTGAATTGTCTTTACAAGAACGGCTCTCTTTTCACAGCTAAAAGGGTCTGTAGAACGGCTATTTGCAAGAACGGTTCCATTGAATGCTTTTGTACCCTGTTAGAGAGCGATTTATCTATATGAGCCTTGAACCTTGGGCTCTTGGGTGAAAGGGTGAAAACCACCCAACGCCCTTTTTGGGTGGTTTTGCAGCTCATTAAGGCAGCTTGATTGGGGAATCACCAAAATTTGAGTTTTCCAGCTTTTTGTCTGAAAATATTCAGGGTGAGGTAAAATTGAAGATCCAAAAACTGGCAGAATTTATTCATTGCCTACAGTATTTTTGTCCATGATTGTAGGAAAATGTAGCAAATTTAGCTGTGAAACATACGTCCATGGAAACTTTTGAAAGCAAATTTATAAAATAGGGTAGTCAATAAATTTTGGAAAGTAGCTTCAGTGATTGACTTCCATATGGTTCATCTGTCATTTTCCGCCCATAAAAAAATATATTCATTTTCTGGATGAAAGGGTGATAGTAATGAATAGTAATGAAAAAAAATTTTGTGGTCTGTTTTTGACGTTCTTTAAAAGAATCAGGAACGGAAATTTTTCATTTAATTTTTGTTTTGCTTAAACTTAATTTTGTAAATTTTTAAAAATTTTCAGTCCTTAATTTATTTTTAATGCATCAATTTAAGGACTGCATTCTGGCCGCCTAAAACTTGAAGGTCGAAATTTGACAGATGAACACCCTCTTCTCATAAAAAACGGTTTTAGGTCTTTCCACTCAAAGAAGATTTTGCAAAACTTAATTGATTCGGGCCAACTTTCGTAGATCATTAACATTTTAATTTTATACGTTTAAACATTTGTTATCAAACATCACCATCAATATCACGTTTGTTTATATTAAATAAATGTGTATAGATTGGAGTTTATCCAAACATCTCCATAAAACATGGATATCTATACCATGACGGAGATATTTGGATTAAGGCATTTGAATACACAGTAAATAGGCGAAATCAATTTTCAAAGGAAAAAGTGTCAATAAATAGTTTAATCATCACGTAATTAAAAGCTTATATAAAGTTCAATTGGCTAGCAACGTTCGTAAAAAACTCGCACTGAACTATTCAAGGATTAATAAAAATTACTCATCACGCGAATTGTAATATAATTTCCTGACCACTTCTATATTATGAGAAAGATAAGAGTTCCATAACACCTTATTGTAACCTCATATAGGTCATATGTAAATGAATGATAGGTTCTATCGTCATGTTATGAAACATGGTTATGATCTATGGTGATGATGATGATTATGGTGGTAAATGATGGATATTTATATTTGAGGATGATTGTTGAAACAGATGAACGTTCCGTTGTTACATTCTCATATATTTTTCATAACAATACTTTTCATCGATTCTGGTGTTTTTATCGAAAATTAAAGACTAAGAAGTTATAATTTTATTCCTTCGCAAGTTGTGCAAAAGTAGTTTGCAAGAATTCCAACTTGATTTCAGGTTTTTTTTTCAAATTTTTGGTTCCATAAATGACTTACCAATAACAAGAAATCGTATTCAAGAACTTTCAAGTATAATAGCCAAGTGAAAACAAAACATCTTTCAAAAACTTGATCGAAGAAAAGAGATTGGTTGCTCATTTTAACTGGAAGCCCAAACATATGTAAATCCACTGCACGATAATGATAAGGTGACAATGATAACAACATTCTTAGTAATGATGATTTCCATAATGATGATAATGTACGAATAATAAACAAAATTCTTACGCATCCTTAGCCTGGGAAGCTGAAATTTAAAACTGCAAATAAGAGGGTTTGACCGGAACGGACTATGTTATAGGAACATTGGAAAAATGGTAAAATGTAAATGTCAATAGTGTTAAGTATTTGATTCCTTTTTAAATATAATATTTGGCATTCAATAATCATTTCAAACTCAACCATTGACACGATGAATAAATGAAGTCATTTTAAACACGGCAATCTTCACTGTTAAGGCCCATAATGACCTATTAAAGACAATATCTTTTCACAGAAATGTTTAAGGCAGCGCTTGCTGAAATGTGTTATGCATTCTCTATATCACCAGTGACTGGACATGCCTTGTCGGGTCTGCTTCCATTATTTCTGGAAATTAAAGCTCTAATATAACAAGATTTCCAAACATTTCTGATCCATTCTAAACCAACTACCTGGAGAATTTTCTTTTAATATGATTTTCATATATCGTGACTATCATTTCTGTTATGAATTTCTCATAAACTCCACAGGGTTTTTCCTTCAGCCCGTCACCAATACCTCATGTCACGACATATCATCGATAAGTTCCATAACGTAATTTGAAAGCCATTTCCACAACATTTTGAGGAATGCCTTCCTGAAAACATACATATATCTCTTCTTCATTTTTCCCACATTTCACGAGTCGTCTAAGATAACAAAAAATACCTTATCGGTAAAAAATCCGTCGGCAAAAATTTTTGTCGGCAATAAATATTCGTCACTAAGACTAAAATTCGTCACTTTTTACCGACGAAATTATTTGCCCAGCTAGATGTGATACAACAATAATTGTAAACTTTTTGATTTTTTTATTACTTTTATTAGAAAAATAATCTTCAAACTTATGCATTCGAGTTTCCGATACTTAATAACATGAATTAAGCAAGCATATAGGTAGTAGGAAGACCTAATGTGTGTTTACACCCCAAAACTTATGACACTATGCGAACTAAAAATATCAATTCGTCGGTGAAAAATCCGTCGGCAAAAAACATTCGTCGGTAATAAATATTCGTCACTAAGGCCAAAATTCGTCACTTTTTACCGACGGATTTTTTACCGATAAGGTAGGTTAGAGGAATACACATGTAGTTTTTCACAAATGTTTCCTTCCATGTTACTGGTTACGAGTTAAAGACGTCTGTAAAACTTGATGACATTGACGATAGTTAGTAAAAAAATTATGAAATGTTTTAACGGAATAGATTTTACACTCACCCCACAACCCAATAGGATACATTCGTTGCATTTACTTTATATTCGGCGCCTTGATTTTGTTCGATGTGAAACAAAACACCATATTCAAATGATTTCGAAGGTCGATTCTGAAATATCAAGGATATCTGAACATAGCTAGGTTGTATGCTATGCATATAATTCTTATATTAGATTCTATTAAAATTGTGAAAAGGCTAATTCTACGTTGTAAATGCCAAAAATAGGAGGTCCAAATATTCACAAATACAGTCAAGTAGATTAACGTAAGTAAAACTGTAGCACAGGTCCTCCAGCCAAACCTTTTAATTTGTTGTTAGGATGAGCTCTCTGGTAGCTAAAATTGCTGTATCATACTGCAAAAAAATTTAAACCAAACGTTTATGTCCCAATTTAGGCCCAGGCCTCCGAAAAAGCGTATCTTGGCTCAGTACAGTAATCATTGATTGAAAACAAAATACAAAGAAGGGAAGAATATTAATTGAAGGAAAAAATATTGATTGAAAAAGTACAATTTATACACGACCAAACCGCAATCTGGTGGAACTAAAGAGCATAGCCAGAGCAGTGGGTAAATGTTCCCCAAAGCGCACTTCCAATTTTCTGAAGCAATCTTCAAATATATAGACCTCACAAAGGTAGAAGAGAGTAAAGTATAGCATGAGAAGTTACCTTGTTCTTTGCAAACAAATCATGAATGTTTTCAACACATTGTCGAAAGGATTCGAGTATTTGTTCGGTGAGTGGATCTGCTTCGTTGGTTGTTTCATCGTAGTGTGGAGAGATGTACAAACCTTTATGTTGTTGCAAACGTAGGAAGTAAAACAAGGTGTTGTAGTAACCAGCAGTCAGTCTAGTAGAGAGGATTAATCTTTTAGCGTAAAGACCCAGACAAACGAAGGCTACAAAGTCGCATGCTACAAAATCACATTCGTTTGGCTGGCTTCGTTCAGGCGATTTTTTTGTAGCATGCTACAAATTTTAAGAATTGACATGTTAATTATTGTCGCATGTAGCATGCTACAAATAGCATATAGCATTCGCTATGGTCAAACGAATGCTACAATTTCGCATGTAGCATGCGACTTTGTAGCATGCTACATGTGACTTTGCAGCCTTCGTTTGTCTGGGCCTTAAAGTATGTGTTCTAAATAGTCTCGAAATTAAAGCAGACGGAGGAAGAATAAATGGGAAATATTCTTGTGGGATGAGAGTTGATATTCTTATCTGAAGGATATTTACAGTATTGGAATTGAATGTGCTATTTTCATAACAGATACTCTTATAAGGTAATTTTTAGAAGGCTATTCTTATTATTGCACTTAAAGCCTATTTTTATGAAGACTATTCTCAAATAATGCTAGTATAAGGCAAGTTTCCAAAATAAAATTCAAGTTGCAATGAGTTAACATGGAATAAAAAGCAAATCTACGACATCATACTTTGTGGAGAGTGTCATTGATAAGTTGATATCAGGATTAATGTTTAACGAAGTTGTCGATTGGATGGTAGGAGTGATATTCGACGAACCCATTTCACTTTTTGTCACTTCACGACTTGAACCTGATGTGGATGAGTCCAATGATTCTCTTCTATCAAGTACCTCACCACTCACCATTTGTGTGGAGATGACGTCATTTGTTGAAGCGTCGCCATAGTTACCAACACATTTACGTGGAGTGAGAACTAGAGCACGTGGCGATTTCATAGATCGAGGATTGGCTGATTCTTTTGCTTTCACAACAGCAGGGTTTGAAGGATTCATTAACCTGAACAAACAGAAGAAAAATAATTTCTTAGGAAGATGGCACATAAAGATACTGATTTGCTCACAACTTTTTCGCAAATGTAAAGCAGAAGCTGCACTCTTATTTTCGGACAGAAACGCATCTGAAAACACAACTTTTTGAATGTTTTAGCACCGCAAGATTTAAGCTTTCCGGAATTTTTTCGAAGCAAAATAATAGAAATTTCATAGTGAATTAAATAAAAACTCAGATATGCAACAAAAAATTACTGATGCAAGACTGATTTTGGCAACAATATTATAGATGAAAAAATAGAGATTTCTTTAAAGGAAAAATGAATGAAATACTGAAGAAATACTGACAAAATACTGATAAAATACTGCTTTAAGCTGCACAAAAACGAATGTTATAATAAAGAGTGGTGAAAGCATTCTTACTTTTCTTCACAAAACTTCTCCATGCCATACGATTCTATCAAATAAGATAATATTGACGTTGCAGTATCAACGTAATACGGATGTGGACCAGGATTTCCGTCAGGACTAAATGATAAATTGAAAACAAATCGAGAGAGCGTAAATGTGTAAGACATAACTCTTAATATAATTATAATAAATAGCGATGGTGTTAATACAAGACACGTATACACGTTGGAAATACATTGAGTTAGTAGCTTAAAAGCGCCTTTCAGGAATGTATAATTTATTGTGCGCTTTACAATATAAAAACAGAACTAAGCAAATCTATTGCGTTAGCTGTAAAAGAAAATGGGAAAATCAATGGTAAGTATTGTCCTAAGAAAAATCTATGATCTCAAGTTATACAACTACCTTAAAGACAAGTGTTTGTTATTTTGTATTTGATTTATCTTTTTCCCCGGGAATCTAATCATTCAATCATTCATTCAATCATTCATTCATTCATTCATTAAAGGGGGAGGAGATAAATACAATTTACCAACCCCTATGTCAAAACGTCAGCAGCATTAATACAAAGAAGAGAAATACGTGCAAAGATCTCCTACGAAATTGAATTTTTCTCCTGCAAAAACCTATATTCCCTTATATATCAGGTTCCCATGGTAACAAGAAAACATACACTTGAAGGTTTGGCGGTAAATAAAAGTAACAAAAAGTAAGTTATATAATTTATCCCAACGAACGTCACATATTTCTTTCAGAAAAACAATTATGCAAATCGATGTTGTGGAGGCATGTAACGAGTAAAGCGCCTGGAAGATCGCTATTTAATAAACCCATTTCTTTTTCTTAAATTGATATCATTTGGTTAACATCAAAAGCAATTAACTTTTGGAATACGTTAACTAACACATTAAGTGGACGTCATTATTTTCTACTTAAGTCAAACACAACTGGCAGAACAGTTCAGTTGATCAGACAATTGATGAAGAAAACATCACTTCAAACATGCTCAAGTTTGTGAACAGAAGAAACACTCTTCCCGAGTTGAACGATTCACCAGGACGTTATGAACCTCTCAAAAGAGTTTTGAGTGAAACACCGTTACCGGTTACCGGATATTTGAATTTCGAGGATTCGAAAACCTTTTCCGACGGTTTATACACGCTCAAAGACAAAAGTACCCAAAAAGTATTCGTATATCACAAAAACTCGCACCAACGTGCATCATACCCGATGATGAATAACGTTAGTATCGAAATGTATTCGCACGTTTTACCGAAAAAAACGTACATGGATTTGAAAATGTTATTAGGACACGTTAAAGAAAATGATATATCATATTTTACTTCAACAAAAACTTTCGTATGTGGAGAACAACTCTTTCCTGTTGGCTCTCTGTTCAAACTTTGCGAATCTTGTGGCATTCGAAAATCGAGAAAGTTTTCAAAGGAAAAAGTCGAGTCAAAGTATACTGTTTTAACGACTCAAAATATTATTACTTCGAATATGGTATAGTTGGAAACTTTCAGAAATGTGAAATGCCTCAAAAGTATAATCAATCATGCATTGCAGAAACACCCTTCTTGGCATGCATAAAAGATGTGGAAAACAACAAATTATCATACAAATATGTGGAGAAGCGCGAAGAACAAGAAATAACTTCTGCGAGTCGAAAAATAAACAATGTTTTTGAAAATATTAAATTCACTACCGATAGCGCTAGAATTCGACTTTTACCAATAAGTCCTTGAATTTTACATGCGCAAAAAAGACCTCTTTTTTAAATTAAATATGTACAATGAGTAAATATGTGTAAATATGTAGAAAATTATTTGCAATACGTTAAAGTATTAGAGATACTTTTAGTCTTTTTTCAGACTTTCTTGAAAACCTGTGTTCAAATAAGCAGGGGAGGGGGGAGGGTTACCATAATGGAAAAAAACGATCACAAAATAAAATGAAACCAGGAACTCACCATGAGGCAATACCACCGACTTCAAGAATTGTGCAGAATAAACTGTTTCCCTAAAATACAGGATAAAAAAATTAACCGCTGAATTCACACGAAAAAGAAATATGCGGTGAAGTTTTGTTAAATTCTTATGGGGGATTAAAGCTGAAATATAGTTTATATACTTCATAGTTGAAGTTTACATATAGTTACTCCAAGAAACTGGCCAAATGAAAATTATTCCGGAAAGCCATTCCAACGAAAGTGTATTTTTACGTTCTATAGTCGAGTCTATGGTCTACTGCCACTACAAGACCGCAAAATTGAAAAGTACTTCCTAAAATTAATCAAGGCCCTTCAACTCAAACAAATTATCCCAAAAATGTTCCAAAAATTTTGTTCTAGAAGAACGGTTTGGCTAACATAACAATGCCTAAAATTGTCCCATTTTTTAATAATTTTATTTTAATGTTTTGAAATTTTCAGAGTTACGACTTCTTAAGCATACATAAAGGAAGACTTTTTTCATACATAGTTTTTCATAAACCTTTTTCCTGGAGTTTTTTAGAAAAACCCGTTACTTTTAAATTTTCTTGACTTTAAGTTCTAATGATTTTGCAACATTTTAGTGGGAGTTTCGGCAGAGTTTGAGCCCCCAGGGGTAACAGCATTCGAGTTGTCGCTGACATTTTTGCCAAAAAATAGCCATTTTTGAC
>JANSTP010078675.1:0-13715 GCA_025330745.1 Cladonema radiatum | reverse complement strand
GCAGAAATAATCAAACAACATGAAATATCTTGTATCTATCAATTTGATACTGTGGTAATAAGTAGAGGAATTTTCATTTAAACCGCACTAAAATTGGATGAAAAAAAATGTTCTCTATTTTTTTTTTCTTTTACTTTTTCTTTTTCTTTTCTGTTCATATTTCGTTTTGTCCTCAAATGTCTGCCCTTTTACTAGGTAACTAATTTCCTTTTTTTCTGCATCTGTAAATCAATTCTGCTAATATTTCCATGCCTCATTGTGATAGATGGTAAGAAAGAAAGTTTAAAAAGAAAAAAGCCAATTGTGAAAAAATTGTATATTTTTCACTCCATGCTAAAATTACAGGAAAATTCAATATTATTGCATTAAATTACAGGAAAATCAAAAATATGTCAAACTGAGCCTGTGCAAATTATAAGAGGAAATAAACACCTTCAATTTTGCCAAAATAATTCATCTGCGTTAATTAGAGGGCACATTAAATTAGAAAAATAATTATATGTGGTATTATGTGAAGCTGCTCTTTTTCTTGCTGCAGTGAATGTTATCCTGAGATTAATTAAAGGGACCAACAGTGATGAAAATAAAATTTTATACCGTAATGCCTCGATTAAGCGCCCGGGCCCTTATAAAAGTTTTAGGGCTTTTGGGTGGGCGCTTATTCAAGGGGGGCGCTTATAAGAGGGGGGTGCTTATTTAAAAATTAGATTTGAGAGCAATTCAAAAAGATCGAAATTAATGAAAATCTTTTTCATTGATACACTTCTTTTCTTGTTCTTTGATAAAAAACAAATAATATTGAAACTAAACATGAAACAGTGCTGCCAATTCAATATTTGTCACCAATTTTCCTTGACTCTCTTAATACTTTCCTCCAAAATTCCAATAAGCGCCCATTTCTACAGCTTAAATGGTGGGCGCTTATTCCAGGAGTGGGCACTTATTCGATGGGGGCGCTTAATCAATAATTTCGACTACATGGTGGGTGCTTATGCGAGGGGGGCACTTAATAATCGAGGCATTAGGGTATGGAGAGTTCAACAAATTGTGAGTTAAAAACTGCTTTTAATCTCAATTTGGCTTTATTTTCTCAAGATACTTGTTGCTAGAATTTGCCTTAGGTGTCAAGGAAAACGTTTATGGAAAAAAGTCTGTTATATGACAAGATAAATAACTAAGTCTATGATATTTCCTAGCTAAGTCTTTTTAGTTATCAACTAAAGCTAAATCAAGATAAAATCTCTGAAGTATATTATTTTAGGTCAATAACTGTCAGGCGCATTTTCATCTTAAGGTTTGGGTTGATATTTACCCATAGAAACTTTCTTGATAGAAAGTTTGCTTTAGCTCCTATTTAGCTCCTAATCTTTAAGCAAGTATTTATGCAGATAATTTTTGAAAACATTTTCAAAAGCTAAAATTTGAGAAATGCTTTCTTCCTAACAAGGAGTCCCGGACTAGTCACCAGTTAAAAACTTCTTTCATCGTTCCCTTTTATTCTTTATTATGAAACAATAATATTTGTTCTCCAATATTTAGTGTTTAGGATTTGAGTGTCTTTTCTGTACACTTGATGAGATCATGAATTCTTGAAAATTTGAGGAAATGTCCAGAAGTAGGAGATTGTTAAATTTAAATATTTCGAAACGAAATTTCATATTGAAGGGAAATAAAGAACAGTGTCTTTTTTAGCCCTTTTATGAGGTCGAATATCGGACGCTGCCATGCCTCTGAACACTATATTTTTTGCCTTTTTTGATTAGAAAAGAAGAAAAAAGATTAATTTTAGTGGGTTTTCTAAATATGTTGTGCCTTTTTCACACAAATCGGACTCTGCCTTAATTTTCTAGAATTGGCCCTGAAGAGTGATCTTTTTTATGCCTTTTCATATCAGTTCAACTGTTGTTATAACCTTTCATCTGAATCTGTCTTTTTTTAGTCCCTAGCTGATTTTGGAAGCATCACCACTTACCCCCACTTTACCCTCAAGTCCTAGCTTAAAGGGATTCCAAGGTGAAAATATAAGTTGGGTTCATATGAAAGATGAATGAACACCAGTTTTTATTTCATCTCAATCTGGCTTTTCGTTCTCAATATATTTGAGCTTAAAGATTTGTCACATAGGAAATTTCCCTAAAATTTTGAAGAAGTTGTGATTTCATCTAGTTTATGGAAAAAATACCCAAAAATTGGAAGCTAGTTATCTCAGGTTTTAGTGCAATTTAATTAATGAATGAAAATGTGCACAGTGTTGGTACCTATTAACAAAATTTCATTTGCAATAAAATGTTTCAAAAATTAATTTAATTTTTCTAGTTCCAGGCTCTTTTTTGTTTTCGTTCCGTTCAGACTCCTACAGCCCATTTATTAAAACTTTTATTGCAGAAAAGAATTGTAATCAACATTTACTATCCATATGAAAATTGTTAATCAAATATCAGTAGTATAACTGGAGATATATTTAGCATTCAAATTAGAGATATTTTTTCTGTGTTGTAGATGACATCACAAATTCTTCAACATTTTAGGGAAAAATTTCCTTTGTGAAAATCTTTATGCCCGAATATTGAGAACAAATAAAAAGCGATGTTCATAATTTTTGCAGGGGTTAATGCAGGAAGATTTACAGGTCGGTAAACCAATTTTGGGCACTCAAAGAATGTGCCCAAACTACTTCTTTCCTAATTCCTTATGGTAGAATCTTATCAAAAAATTTGATTCAAAAGCGCTTGTTGAGTCTATCCAATGAACCAAAATGTGAAAACTTCCTTGTTTGATATGTGAAACAATTCGGCAGGAAGTATTTTGGGCACAAATATTAACAACAACCTTTGCTATGTTTTTCTGTATTAAACCCCTGTTTTATGGTCTTTCATATGAATCTAAGTTGTATTTTCATCTTGGAATTCTTTTAGCCCTAGTCTATGGAATCCGTAAGATAGCAAAGTTGCATGAGGAGTATATTTACCCCCCGACCCTTGTCAAACTCAAAAACTTTAAAAGAAAATTGCTTGAAACAGAGACTTTCACCAAATATTAATCAGCGATTCCATTAGTATGGTGATAAGGTTTTTATGGCACTACCATTTCAACATATGTGCAAAAAATTCCTAATTGGGCCTTGATTTTCAATATCTGATTATTTCTGAAAGAATCAAACAATTTTCTTCTTTTAAGTTTGTGACAATGTTAAGAAGGTTTAAGTAAATAAATGACCAAAAATCTCAGCTTTTTTTATACCCCCTAAAAGTTAGTTTTTTCTGACCAAAAAATTGGATCCTGTTGGTTTTACCATAATATTCTTTATAATAAGCAATTAGTAGCAACTTTTTTAATATTTCTTTTCGAAAATGCTCCTCTAGAAATGTTGGCATGAGTTTGATTGTCAAATTGAATATGAGTTTATTGGAATATACATTCAAAGGATTTTTCATTTTAATTATAGGTGGTTTATGATGCGATACCGTCAGTAGATAGTGCAAGTGATTCAATGCAGTCTGATGATGAAGGTTAGATAATTTTTCTAATATTTTTTCCATTAAAGTTTGTAAATTCATGATTCCTTTTGAAACTTTTAAGATATTAAATTTATAGTATTGATATGAGATTTTATAGTATTGATATGAGATAGATATATTTTATAGGAACAATATTTACATGAAGCTACACTTTTGAACATTATTAGTATAATGTTTATATAACGTCAACAGTTACAAGAAACAGTGGAAACAAAGTAATCTTGAAAATTTATTAAATGAGAGTTACACACGTGTTGCTTCTCGAAGAAGTGAATTATAATCTTTCATAAGGAAAACTTTGAAGTATAAATTTTGCTTTTGAAAAAAAAATCAGAAAAATAAAGTATAGGATATATGACTTGTTTTGCATCCGGTTGCCTTTTTTGGCTATATTTTATCTTTAATTGAAATTACCCACGCATTTTAGAACATAGCGGCCAGTGCAGTCATTGTCATATCCAGAGGTTTTTTGGGGATGTTCGCTACGATATCACATGAAAATTGAATAAAAGATTTAAAATTTGACTGGAAAATACATTTTTTGTATAAAAACTCTTAATTAAATCAAAATAAGCATTTTTATTTAGGATTTTTGCCTCATGCATGCAAGGTTTAATGGTTTTTTTCCTATCCTTGCTTGAATTTTAAGTATTTTTGGGATGAATTTTTGGGATCCCATACCTGTTTACCGATAGCAATGCCTATCTGGATATGTCAGTGACAGTACAATATTAAAATCCTAGACATTTTGAAGGGCTTTAACATTTAGCCAGTAATCATTTCATTATACTGATATTTGATCTATTTGAGATACAGCATTTTCTCATAATCTATCTGACAAAACATGAACTGACATATAAGTGTTTGATGTTTTTTTCCCCTAAAATTGAAACAGCCAAAAATATCGCTTGGTTTGAAAAATGTGTTTGTGCAAATAATCTACCTTTGAGATGAGTGAAACTAAATTATCTAAAACCAATTAAATAAAACTAAAATTTTCTGGACGTATACCTCCCCCTCCCCTCCCCAGGGCGAATACTATGGATTTTTTTGAAAATAGGGAAGAAGTAAGACTTTGCTTAGAAAAAAAATGTGAAATGCTCAGAAACAAATGAGTTTAATAACCAAATAATTGATTTTGGCTTGATGGATGATTACATAATTGCTTTATTGGCCATAAATTGGATAAAAATAAGGTTATATTGTCCAAAAAGCAAATTTCCCATAAAAACATCACGAAAAATTGAGAAGAAAAAAAACGTTTTGGGGGAATAAATGTTTGTCTCTGGACTATTTACCATTGTGCCAGGAGAGGGGGGAGTTGAGGGTTTTTTAGTTTCAGAGAACCAGTCTTTCAAAGTCTGTATGAGTTTAATTCAATTTTAGTGGTTTTTTGTTGAAAAAACTATGACGTCATTACGCCTAAAGTATTCTAATATGCTCTAAAAGAGTTGTTTTAACTATTTGCAAAGTTTCGTTATCGTGTTTTTAGTAGGTCTTGAAATCTGTAGGTCATTTGACAGTGCACTACAATCAATTAATAGATAAGAGATCACTCATATAGAGGTAGTAGGTTAAATATAGGACACGACAGTCACAGACATGGATAATGATAGGTCTTATGACAGGACATATATAGGGTTAATAGGTCAAGTGATGGGACTCGATGATTCATATAAAGTATAGTCTACTGATGGCTACTGATGGTCATTTTGGTAGTGATTTTTGAATTTCCATTTAGATGATGAATCTGGGAGCAATATGACAAATAAAGAATCGAAACAACATGCGTTTCCAATAATTACTTCATTTGCACAAAGCAAAGAAAATAAAGAGAATATAAACTTTATAATAACATCTACAGATAACCAAATGACAAAACCTGTGCACAAACAGGCGTGTGTTCTTCACCTCAATGACACTTCATGTAGCAAGGAGGACTGTTCAGACTCTTGCACAAAAAGAAAACTCGACGACTCGTCACAGGAGTTGAAATTACCAATTCTCGTACATTCACCAAATGACAGTAGTTCTTCTGATGACGAGATCAAGGATTTGTGCTCGAGGAGAACACGTTTAGCAAGCATAGATGGAAAGATGAAAGATTCAACAAATTTTTCAAGACATAGAAGGAAAATAATGTGTATAAAAAAAGAGATATCGAGGCCTTCATTGAATTTTGAAAAGATGCATCAGGTAGGTCTTTGCTTTTTGAAATACCTTGGCTACTTTAAAGGTTTTTGTAGTGTGCTAGCTAGAAAACTTGGGAAAAGCCCTTTCTTCAATTACTGGAAAGTATGCCAATGAAAATCATTAAACACAAATAATTTGACTAATAGGAAGTTGTTAGGAAGTTATTAAAAAGATGTTGGCCCTTTTAATGGACTGGACCTACTCGAACTAATAACACAGACATTATTTTAACTAATGTGGCTATAGAAATAAAAAATTTATTAAGTCTATTGGGAAAATATGCTTAGATTTCTCTTGGGAATAGGCCGTTTACAGGTCTTTATGTACACCTAGCTAACACCTTGTTCAGAATACTATACAGATAGAAAACTAGGAATAATTCTTTGCTTTTTGCGTTCTGCATTGCAGTGCTGGTATTCCTTTTCAAAGAGAGTTCTCTCGGAGAATTCTTTGTTTCAGCAAAATGCATTAGATAGAAGAAAAAAACATTGATCATATATTTTTATCACTGAAACTTTATTTTATCATAAAATTATACACATCATTGGCAAGTGTTGTAATAAAAACTTAGCAAGGAAATTCGAAGAGGTGTTCAACTATTGCACCCAAGTTCCAACACAAATTTAAAATTTTGCCCTGACATAGCTTATTCCACAAATTACTTTCGATGTTTGAAAAAAAACTCAAGTTGAAACTGTGACTATATTTGAACCCAAAAACCTCCCATAAACCCCAAATACAGATTTTTTTATTGGGTTTTCGGTGAATTTGTTTTGATTTCACTTTATATTTCGTTGCAACTTTCTCCTTCCACCTAGCTGTTTTCAAACGGTTAAAACATGACATGTTAACTGAGCTTATGAATATAAATCTTGCTTATAAAGTTTATTATGTTCTTGTTGCCATAGAAGCTGCTACGTAGACAACGCCCTCGATTCGTACGGGTCAAGGTATTCGTAATTTCCTTTTTTTATCTTTATATTTTCATCCACTGGACAAACTCTTGTTTTGAATCTTTTCTTTTTCCATGCATTTATTTATTTAATAATTTTATTTTTTATCTTAGGCTGTTAGTCCATTCCCTTCATGTAGTAGCAGTTTTCCTGGTTTGAACAATTTTAAGCCGATTGGCGGTCTTTGTGGCGCTAGTTCACTAACGCCCGTCGAAAAGGCGTCGAATCTCCAGAATAGCTGTGCGTTTTAGCAGAGTTCATTTGATAGTTAATAACGGTGTTCCTATTTACGGAAAGATGGAAGAAACTAGTGTATAACTAGTGTCCGAAATATAAAAAATCGGGAGTGTTCCGAAAATATCCGATCGTTACCCGATCACATATTGGTTTTGATGAAGTGTTGAATGGCTTTTTAAAAGTATGGACAGTTGAAAAATAGAAATATAATATGACTGAAATAGAAGCGATATTTTTTTTTGAAAATCGTTACTGGGGAGTTTTTGGTGATGAGTGTAGTTAAAGACTATAAATTGTTCGTTCAGGAGTCGAATCCGCCCACTGTTACGGGAAATGCGCCCAACTTACTGAAAAACGCCAATTTTCATCGGAATTATTTTAACTACTTTGTGAATAATTTTGCAAGACCAATGTCTCTCCATGTGTAGATGCCTTGTTTTTTTACTGTTAATTTTATTGTTAATATGACACATAAATATTTTTGGCTACATATGTTGAATACTTTTAGAGCGTATTAATCCAGTATTATCCAGTTTAATCCGGCGTAACCCCCGCTTAAACAGCCAGAGGTTGATTGTTTAACAAGCTTTTCTGAAAAAAATTCAACGAGAATAAAAGCAAAAGAGGATATTTTAATCCAAATTCGTTGACTTTCTTGTAAATTTCTTTCTTCACAAAAACATTTAATCAGGTTTTGAAAGGATTGATAAAAAAATAGCCTGTAGCACCTTTTTTGACAAAAAAAGTAAAAGGAAAAAAGAACGAGAAAAACATCTGTTTTCGAAAATTTCTCTGTTTCAATCTCTCGTCGTTTAGTTTGATTTTCAAATATGTTTTTATGCTAATATAGATTATATATATTTTCGTCGTTCGTAGAGAGATTGGTAAAGTTTTTCTCTCGAACGTGTCAGTGTAAATACAATTAGTATGGTACACATGTTATGTACACCTTGCTAATTCATAAACTTGTATATATAAAAATTATGCGCTATAATAAATTATTATTAAAATATTTGTGCTATGAGTTTTATTTTGAAACCGCACTCTGAGAACGTTTCGAATTTGTTTTCATTTTTACTTTTAGCGAATTCAAAAATTTGTTTGGTTTCTTGGTTGTTATATAAACATATGGTTTTGAGAAAAACCTCTCATCGTAACTATAAAAGAAAAAGTTTTGATTACATAGGTGTCTCTCTCCCTGCAGCTCTTATTTCCAGTTAGTGTCTGCGATATCTTATTTGACAATGAATTCTAAATCTTTTTTCAAGTCATTTTTTAGTCCTCACAGAGCTTTCTTGCCCCTTATGGTACATTAAAAATTACTCAGATAACGTACTAACAAGCTATAATGTATTATGTTTCGAATCTTTTATTTTATCTGTAGTCAATACAAAAGTTTAATAAAATGGCAAGTCAATTGATGAAAGTTGTTGCATCATCAGTTTCCATAGCAACACATGCAGGTCATGTGATCAGATCAATAATGCAAGCTGGTAACTTGGAAGTTATTGATAAGGTACTTTCAAAATATTTGTTAGATTTACTAGTTTTTATCTAATATATTTAATTCTATATTATCTTCCGGTATTTTCATTAGGGTCTACCAGGTGAGAAATTCGACCCACAAACAAAAGCTGATAGGACAGCGCAGCAAATCATTGTTGGCTCGCTGAAAAAACAGTTTCCAGGTCTCCTCGTTATTGGTGAAGAGGTAAGGCTTTTTATGCCAAGTAGTTCCCAGGTCTTTGCATTATATTGTTGATGAGATGAGCCTTTTTACACTAAGCAGTTCCCAGGTCTCCTCGTTATTGATGAAGAAGGAAAGCGTAGGTAAGGCGTTTCATACCAAGTAGTTACCAGGTCTTTGTGTTATGTTGTTGATGAGGTAGGCCCTTTTACGCCAAGCAGTTTCCAGACCTCCTCGTTATCGGTACAGAGGCGAGGCTTTCTAAACCAAGTAGTTCCTGGGCATCCGTTTTTTAAAGCATAGAAATGCCATTATATTAGCCAAATAGTTCTTACTAAAGACTCAAGATTATATAAATTTCGCATTAAGCCCAGGTGTTTTCGTTGCCTAGTTTTCAATTTGAAAAAAGTAAGGGTAAAAATTATTGAGTTCAGCCCTTGAAATAACCAATGATAAAAATTTCACAGGGGTTTTTCTGTTAGTATTGTTAGTATTGTTAGTATTGTTAGTATTGTTAGTATTTCAATATCGTTCAAGCTTTAACAGTAAAAGATTTTTGTTGTTCATGGGAAGTATTGCAGATCAAATCATTCTTGTTGCGTTGGAGCAGCGTACACTATTATATCTATATTCGAAAAAGATAGATTTCGTTAAAGCATTATTAATTAGCGAACAAGGAAGTATTTATAGGTTACTTATTAAAGGATCATCTACTGTTTGTTGTTTTCCAATATTTTCATACTTCACATCCTGGATATTATAGGAGGACTGTGGGGATGTGACGGATGATAAACTGCTGGTGCTGGATACCGATAGTGAAGTATTGAAGAATGAATGTCCGCAACAACATGAAAATATACAATTAAATGACGTAATCAGTTTTTGTCTGCTAATTGTCGTTTCTTTCAATTTTGCTGCAGTACACTCTCTGTAATTCGATCTGTCTTTGAATTCCAATTTCAACTCTATTTGAGGTTTAGGACATTAAGGGTGGGGAGGGTTACATTGTTCTTTTCGGATCCATATTGCTTGAAGAGGCAAAGTAATTTCCATGTTTTTAGACCATTACATATCCAAATTTTTACTTTTAGGTTAAAACTTCGAGTTTTTTTTTTTTTTTTTTTGCCTAATTCAGTTGTTTCATTCTTTGTCACTGAAGTTTCATGGGGCAATTTTTATTTTTCTTGACTGCATATTTCTGAAATTGTAAATCATTGTGCTTTTGTAATATTATGGTAATTGTTTTGTTTTATTGTCGTGCCGATTAAAGCACGCCGATTTTGTAGAACTAATTACTGTCTAAGGATGGTGGGTTCTTCATGTATCCACGTCTTGAATAAACATCATATAATTATAATTTTCTAGAAATTGTATTATTGCTTAAAGGTGTCTCGATTGCTTCGCTTCTCAATTTTTTCACCTTGTTTTTTTTACTTTTGTTTTTAGATGGTAGTTTGGGTGGACCCGCTGGATGGGACGAAAGAATTCACGGAAGGTAGGAATAGATAATGTTAAGATTGAATATTTTTGTTGGTGGGAGTAAAGTTAGCATTTCCTTTTGATATTTGCTAAAGTCAGGGAGGTTCTTGCCACAATAAGATGAAGATATGAGACTTAGAAAGGTCATATTGATGAAAGGTCAAAGGTCAAAGGATTTGAAAGGTCAGGCCTTGTAGAATGTATATTTGAAAAGTTATTATTATTCATTTTTTAATATAAAGTTTTCTCAAACAAGTTTCTTTCAAAGGCCACATACTGCTTAACCATTAAGTTTTACAATTGATTTTCAAGCCATTCAAACTTGTTCGAATTATCGTTTTAAATCTAATTTTTATTCAATGAAGCCTTCAATCCAATCCTATATTCAAGACATTTTTTAGAATTTTCATCAATAATGCCCTACCTTTTCAAACGTTTCGAAGATTATTTTTGTCAATGTATATTATCCTGTAGGTCATGTCGAACATGTGACTGTTCTCATCGGAATATCCGCCTTTGGGCGTGCAGTTGCTGGCGTAATTCATCAGCCTTTCTATCAAAACAACGTTGGGCGTACAATGTGGGGTGTATTAGATTTAGGGTGTTTTGGAGTGACGCCTGGCGTGCAGCAATCTGACAGGCGTATCATAACGACAACAAAATCTCACATGACGCAGCTCGTTAGCGACACGATAAACGCGATGAAACCCGACCAAATTATTAGGACCGGTGGGTGTGGTTACAAAGTTATCCAAGTCATTGAAGGTAACTTTTTCTCAACACTATTTTCGTGTTATGTTTGGGGAGCAAGAAGAATTTTGTTACTCTCTCAGTATATTTTAGTTACTTTTTTTATTGTAAAGCTGAACTTGAGACAATGCGCCCATTTTCGATAAGGTAATTTTTGAACAACAGAAGTTTACAGCGTAAAGACATTCAATTTTATGATACAATAGCTGGGCAAGTTCAAAGAGTATAGCTAAAAAGTTTATAGGAGACATTATATTTTTTGCGCTGTGTTTTGGGGTTTTCGCAACAAAAATGCGACGAATAGGTTCAAAAAAGTGTTCTTATTGCGGCTAATCTTTCAACTTTTAGAAAAAATCAATTTCATGACGAAATTCCAAACTGAAAATGTTTTAGCAGGGAGTGTTGTCACAGTGTTGGCAGATGCAAATAATTTACGAATTTCTGAGAATAGTTGTTTTTGGGTGTTTTTTGGAATAAGTAAGAAAACTGTGGTTTTTCGTGAACTGTAACAAATTCTACAATGATTCTGTAACAGTGAAAAAGCGTTTCAAATCTCAAAACTGTTCCAATGAACAAGCTTCTCCTTCTTATTGTCACTTTTTAATAATACTAAAAATCTTTCTTTCACCTTTTACAGTTAACCTAAAATTGACCTTTATATCTGAAATCGTTTTAAAAAGGAACTCATTGTCATTATCTTACGGGAAAACGTTGTGCGCCTATATGGGCGCTTATTTAGGGTCTCGAGTCAGTAAACGGATATATTTGAAACTGCCCCAGAAATCAAAGTTGGCCTCTATTGACGTGACCTTGTTGTCTCTCTAAACGGTATTGATAAGTCTTTTTGCGTATGCGCTTTGGGACACAGGGATAGTGGTTTTGCACAAGATGGTTTGATGGCTCGTTATTACTTTTTCTAGGGATAGCCGATGCATATGTTTTTGCCACACCCGGTACGAAGAAATGGGATGCTTGCGCCCCTGAAGCTTTGATTAACGCCATGGGCGGTAGAATGACGGATATTTTGAATGAGCCAGTAGATTATAGTCGAACGGAGTCGAAATATTTTATGAACTGGACGGGCTTACTTTGCACGAACGGAAAACATGAGGAGTACGCATCCTTAGTTCCGGAAGAAATCAAGAAACAATTAGCGGATACAAGAAACTCCAAATTGTCTTGATTTCACAAATTTATTTTAGGCTATCATTAGTATTCCAATTATTATTATTTTAATTTCTGTTGACAATTAAACCAGTGATAAGCAGGTTTTTTGTCAGGTTTGCGTTATATGATTTTCAATAACTGTGTCGTATTATAACATGATAATTTGGATGGTTCCATTACGTAATCTTTCGTTCGTTTTTTCAAAATACTGTTACCGTTATGTCATAATCAAATAGACCAATCCATAACCATTATAAAATGACGTCATTTTCATCTTTTTCGAATGCATTGTATTATTCGTCTCGTTTTCATGTTCTTATTTTAAACTTTTAGCCAATGACATGCGATGTTTTCATTTTTGAAACATGAAAACGAGACGACACTATTCGACTTTGATTGGAGCATACGGAAATGATGTCATTGCGGGATTGGTCTATTGTTATTAGCGTCCGAATTATGTTCTGTTTCCACTAGTACCGGATAGCTTCGGAGCGACTGTTAAAAAAAGGCAGGAATATTAAATTTTATATTTTTTTAATAGCTTCTTTTGTTTTTAACAACCGCTCCAAAGCTATCCGGTACTAGTGGAAACACAGTATAGTATTAGCCTATCCAAGTCTAAAACGCAAGTTTATCCCGCTTATCAAGATAATTTAGCGATCATAATTTATAATTAGATATAATTGTATTATTACTGTAGATTATTTTTTAAACTAGTAAATTTCAAATCGAGTGTAGTTGTTTTTCATATTTGTGTATCTGATTTTGCTTCCTTTCCAAAAGAAACCTGTGTCAAATATGAAACGACACTGGGCAAAAATGGGGCCTGCAATGATGGACCCCTTGTAATAGTATGAGGCCATTTCGTTTTTACAAATACAATATACATCCGCAAGGGACCAAATCATTTGTTCGAATTAGAGAATGTTCGTATTAAGCAGCATAAAAAATAAGCATTTTGAGTTCAAGGGATTGGGAAATTGGTTCGAAATAACGAAAAGTTCGAATTATGCAGCATTCGAATTAGCGGATGTCTACTGTATGTAATAAATCTATTTTACGAAATATTCTAAATATATGCAAAAAAAAAAGAAGAATATCAGAGTTTTATGTTTCTATTTATGCGTTCTGTTTTGTTTACTAGGATGTTTGTTGTGATGAAAGTATGGGCGCATACCCTTTTACCTTCATTTAAACGCCTCGTTTTTATTATACGCCCTGTAATTTACCAGAACTCGCTGTTGATTAGATTAAGTTCAAATTTTGAAATAAACACCCAAGGCGTTTAAATGTGGTAAACAGTGATCTTTTGTATAAGCTCAGTTTTGAATTAATATAGTTTCTACTCCCTTCAAAACGTCTAATATCTGTTGCAAATGTTGAAGTTTTTTAGAAAATGAAATCTGATCTCTTTGATCTGATTGGCAACTTAGAACAGTCAACTTCTAAAGAAAGAACCGAATACGATCTCTAAAAGGTCAGTAATTAACGAATTAAAAAATAGTATTTGACCTTAAAAGATTGCTCAATTTTTTAGGGAAATTTGGATATTGTATACCAAAACCAAAAACGGTGCACTTCCCAGGATATAGGCTTGGTCAGCAAAATCTTGTAAGTTTTAAAGCGCCATGGTTAAACGTTTCGTAAATGAGTTACCACTGACAGAATTTTCCTCCGAGTTTGAAATATAACGTCACGTCTTATGATCTGTTAAGAGCTCATTTGACATTG
>JANSTP010078564.1:3061-13718 GCA_025330745.1 Cladonema radiatum | reverse complement strand
TGAAGAATTTGTGATGTCATCTAGTGTATAGAAAAATTGCCCCAATCTTGAATGTTGAATATCTCAGGTTATAATATCATTCCATGCATGAAAATTTGTACACAACTTGTACATATCAAGGAAAAGTCAATTATAAAAAAATTTTTCAAAAATAATTTTTTCTTTACTAGTTCCAGGCCCTTTTTAGTTTTAGGGTCAGGCCCAATGTCTACCCAACAAAGCTTATTTTCAAAAAATGAATTATTTTTTTCAGTTCAAAATCTTTTGAAGAAGTTTGAAATTAAAAAATAATTTCAAAAGATAATTTCAACAGCTCTGAATCGAGGACAGTATGATTTTCAAAAAGGGCCTCGGACTAGTGACCCAAAGCTTATTTATCAGAAAATTTATTTCAGAAGAGGTGTAATACATATCTACTATCTATGTGAACGTTTTTAACTCAATAGCGCTATTATAAACTGAGATATTTAAAATTTAAGATTGGGGCAATTTTTCTATACACTAGATGACATCGCAAATTCTTCAACTATTTAGGGAAATTCCCTAAGGAACAAATCTTTAAACTCAAATATCTTGTGAACCAAAAGTCGGACTGAGATGAAATAAAAGCTGGTGTTCATCATTTTTTCTCCTCTTTCATATGAACCCAACTTATAGATGCTAAAGTCAAAGAACGATTTCAAAAGCAAGCTTAAGTATCACCTGCAATTCATAACCATTCTAACGTAATATTAAGCAAATTATATTTTCGGCTTTTGTTGTTTTTTTTTTTAGTTTTTGGGTATTTTTTTTTTTTTTTTTTTACTTCTAGGTACCACTGTTGAGATCTTATCACATAAAGCACAAAATCTCTTTTTCAACACCAAGAATGAAAGATGTTTATGCTGCTTATCCAGAAATTATTTGTTTTGATGCAACTTATAATCCAACAAATCTTAGAATGCCGCTGTATGTGCTTTTTGTGAGGGACTCTATGCGTCTAAGTGAGATTTTTGCCGTTGCTCTCCTTGTTGCGAAAGATATGGATATTTTAGACAGATGGTGAATTGCTTTAAAAAAAATAACTCATGCCTCAATTTAAGCACGATTGTAACTGATAAAGACGTGTGGAATCTACTTGCTCTTGTTCTTTTTTTAATCTATCTTGTCGCCATGTCTCTGCTATTATATCTAAATCCCAATTTCTATGATGAAGATATATGTAATAACAGGTGGACCAAAAAAGCTTTTTCGAAAACATATCCGTTTTTTAAAGAAATACATGAAAGAACTTCTCGCTCAATACGTCTTTTAGTCTGGGTGATTTTGAAAAATATAGAGATACTTAACAAATGAAATTTTTTTTAATCTGTTTTGAAGTATAATGCGGTTGTTATAATCATTGGAATGAGCCAAAATCACCTAGAATCAGCCAAAATCATCCAACACCATCCAAAGTCAACCAAAACAATCCTAGAGCAGCCAAAATAGGCCATATTCGCCAGGAATCAGCCAAAATCAATCGGAATCAGGTAATGCAAGTTTATGAAGGAAAATTATTATTGTGTTGACAGATTTTGTCTGTACACAATGTCAGTTCTGTTCTTATTGTGCTCATAACTTGAAAAGATTACTACAAAAACAGTACAAAAACAGTACACCTGTAAATATTTTAGGATTTTGTTATTAAATAAGCTAAAACATATCTCAACGGAGACCTGAAATCATAAAATTTAAATCATAAAATTTTTTAAAAATCTTCGTCACAATGTTAGCTGACGAAAAAATCATACTTATGTGGGTTTCTTGCATGGAGAAATCATGGTTGCAGACTTTGGTATAAATACAGAGTTTCGAAGTGTTGGACTTATTCTTCTCCATTGATAACTTTTCATAAAATTATTTTCATATTCTGATTTCGATGAAAGAGAACAAGCAGAGAACAAGCATATCTTTGTAGTTAATCAACCAGCGACTTTGTGATTACAAACAAAGTTTTGAAGAAAAGAGAATCATTTAATTTCAGGACTGTCCAACGTCTGAAAAGCTTGAAATTTTCAAGAAAAAGTTTTCCCTCACTTATCTAATTCATAACTGAGTTATATTTCGAATGTACTCAAAAGCATCTCAAATGTAGTTTTTGGATAAAAATACATATGGAACTATTTGATTAGCAGCTTTGATAAATTATTAAGTACTTAAATGAATTTTAACTTTTTGATATCTCATTACAAAACATTTTCAGTATATCATTATCATGGTGATCACAGCTTGAATTAATCAGCCGATTTTAGCTGGTTTTGGCTAATTGTGGATGGTTTTGGTTGACTTTGGCTGGTTTCGGGTGATTCCAGATGATTTTGGTTCCTTCCAGTGATTATAACAACCGAATATAATGTATGCAAATCTCAAAATGTAAACGTTGGACAATTTTTTATATTTTGATAACTAAATTGCAGCCGATTATTCTTGATTATTGCGATCTTTTCAAGCTTTAAACCTAGCTATTGGGAGGCTGTAAACACAAATAAAATCAAATTGAAAATTTTTTATTGTTTTGGATATAACTTTATGAATATGCATAACAATGCTCAAGTTTTTTTCTGATGACCTTATAACCTTAATAACGTCATTAACCCTGTTTAACACATTTAACATGGTGCTTTTATGTATGTTAAAAGCATAAAATTGGGAAAATTTACACTCCACTTTTTCAATTGCTAATTCTCACCTTAATTTAATAAAACTAGCCATAAATACAAAGTACCAGGCAAAATTTCAAAAAACAAAAAGATAACCCTAAAAGTCAGGTAACCACGTGAAGACGTCATCAAAAACGTTAAAAATACGAAATTTTCAAGGTCTCCATGTTTCTTTTGCTATTTTCCTAACATAACTTTCCAAAAACGTACTTGTGATGTAAAAAAATGTAAAGATATAGTAGATTTTGTTCCATAAATGAAGTTTCAGAAACTCCTATCCCCGGTGTCATTTTCACAGGTGGCAAAAACTTACTTTTCGAATTAATTAGTATTTTAATAATAATTAATAATATTAATAATACCATTTATTTACTTGAAGTGAAAAACGTACTAGTAATTAACCATAGTAAAAGTGTACCAATTTCCTTTTATAAAAAATACACAAATAACTATTACTCGTTGAAATACCTGAATGCACATTAAAAATCAAAAGTTTTGATAGTCAGCCTTGTAAGGATTAACTTCTTGCATTGCACAACTTCATTCAAAGATAAATACCACTAGGATAAACGAAGGAAGTGTTTGCTAAATTGTGTGGGTTACGTGCTAACGTGGGTTACGTGAGCTATGTGGGTTACATGCATACGTGGGTTACGTGGCTAAGGTGGGTACGTTGGTCTTTGAATAAAATTATATGGGTTGCGTGGGTATGTGGGTCTTTTAGAAAATTATGTGGGTTACGTGGGTACGTGGGTTGCTAGCCTAAGTGGATCCTTTGGAAAATTATGTGGGTCGCGTGGGCTACGTGGGTACAATTTTTTGCGTGAGTCAATTTTTTCTTTCAACGTCTTAGCAGAAGGAAAAAATTCACAACAATTTATAAAGTCTCCCAGTCCTTACTGTCGGTCACCTGTATGTATTATAACTGGTCTTTATGACGAGCGAGCAAAAAAAAAAACGTAAGAAAAGTAAATAGAAGTATGAAATTATATGGAATATCAGACAAAGGAAATATAGCACAAGTGGGACAGCCCTCTTCTAAACACGAGTAGATAATAGCCAAGGATTGTGCATTATTGAACTAAAACTGTATAATGGTAAGATAAGCTTTAGGACATTGCCATATGAAGGCAGAAAATACTATATCAATAAGGTAATATGCAAAATTTGTTTTGTAAGCATAATTCTTTTGATTTTCAATATCACTATATTTTCAGAATGAAGGTAGAAGAAGGGTTTGCTAGAGGTTGAAATGAAGCCCCTTCCATGCCCCTTCGATTGGTTTTATGTATTTCTTAATGTGAAAATAAATATGCTATGTTTCTTTAAAATTAAAGAGAATTTCTTTAAATTTGCTCTTCTCTCACTCTAAATTTCTCTGACGCAATACAAAATTTAGGAAAAGGCTTTTCGAATGTAAAGTTCAAATCAATAAAAACTATGTGTCTCACGAACGACTGCTTTCGAATTGATTCAAAAAAAAATTCTTAACATTTGCTAGCATTTAAGACACAATATTTGTCACGTTACTATAAGTAATGATAAATGGTCTTTGTAATTTTTAGAAGCGTACTTTTTAATTTTAACCTATCCCTGGAGGTACATATGACTAAGATTTTAGCAAAAGATGGGGATCTTTCAATTTCTAAAACCTAGAAACACATTTGACTTTAAATTTGCACTGTATGACTAAAACTTACGAGCAATTTTTTGAATGATACATTTTCAAGCCCCAGTTTGTTGAGGTTGAGTTTTTGAAAAGTTTGGTATCTTACGAGACTATCCAATTGCAGTATTTCCCTGAGAACGTGGTAAACTTTCGGTGACAAAAATACCGACTTTAATTTTCTTAGTGGCAAAATTACCAGTGGCAAAATTACGATGGCAAAACTTCCAGTAGTTTTTTCAAATCCGCAGAAATTGAGACCAATGTAACCAACATAGATTTGTCAAAGACACACAGAAAAAAGAAAAAAATTGGGCCCACTTTATCCATGCGACCCACGTAATTTTTCAACGGACCCACGTAGACACACACTATGTAACCCACGTAAATTTTTTAAAGGCCCACGTACCCTCGAACTCGTGTAACTTTTTAAGACACGCGTACCCACGTCACTCACGAACCCACGTAACCCATGTAAGCGCTTACCCACTAAACCAACGAACCCATGAACCCAGATGGATAGATAGATAGATAGATATTCTTTTTTTATTGTTGACAATATACAATACTGTAAAAAAAGACAATATTATATATATAATATATAGCATAAATACGAATGGCTATAGATGATTTTTTTAATGAATTTACAAGGGTGTCTGCAGAGGAGCATGAAAATATCATAGCAGCGACTATCATGAAAACGAGTACTGGGAAAGAAAATAACACAAATGTCAATCAAAATAAACAATCTTTTGCTTCATCAAATATAAATGTTCTAAAGGATAATGCCAGATGTATCTATTTGATAACTTTCTAAATGCCAGATGTATCTATTTGATAAATTACTCCACAGCAGACGCGCTAAGTATCCTCTCGAAAAGCCTTCGCAGAAATAACATGTGCTGAGTTCCAGCAACCTATTGATGGCAATCAGCAAATTGTAAGTAAATAGGAATGTGGTGCTGAAATACATCCTAATACAGATGGATTCCACTACCACCTTTGCATTCAATTAAATTGACAGCATCGCTTTAAAATTATTGCTGCAAATTTAAAAAGTAGACATGGTATATGTGTTGATTTCAAAACGTGGATTACCAGTTACTATGATGCCTCCACATATGTCAAAAAAGTGACAACCATTATCGTGCAAGTGAGGGACATCCACCTTTGGATACCAAAACCACTGCAGCATTAAAGGCTTAACGGAAACTGAGTGAGTGAATTGATGAAAGCTTAAATCAATCAAGGTCTACTGTAAGTAGTTTTCTTTGACCTGCGAAAATACAGCGCCTAGATGCAAGCAACATTTCAAACAAAATAGTAAAAAATAACATTCATACACAAAATGAACTAGCATTTCTAGCAAAACAGCAACATAAGGAAGGAAATTATGATTTGCACAGGGAAGAAATTATTAATTCTGTTTGGTTTCTCGAAAACGCTCTCGACACAAAAAAACGCTGGAACAAAAAGCCCTTAAAATTATTAGAGGAGACTTAAGCAGGTAATTGTCGAGTCGATCCAGAGAATGGCCTGGAGTGTAAAGGAACATGGCTAAAAGCTGCTTTTGAGGTGCTACAAATGAATGGTGTTACTCGAAAGGAATTCGCAAATCTCATAAAAAATGCATTGAAGTTTGGCAGTGGGAAAGGCAATAACGTTATGATTATAGGACCCACCAATTGTGCTATCTTCAAGATATATGACTGTTTTGCTTTCCCTTCCACTGTAGCTTTCTATTTTGTTGGAGCACTAGAAAAGGTGGTTTTATATTTCAAACGATTTCCCTTACAAACCCAATGGTGTGGACAATAAAGGGCTCATGTCATGGTCTCAATTTTTCAATCTACTTGAAGGTGCTGCTATAAACATGGCCATGCCAAAAAATCATTTCGAAAAAGATGTCCATTGGAAAAAAGAGCCTCCTATATTTGCAACGTCTGACGATAAGCATTTTTTCTATCTGTGTTAACTGCCTTCATTGAATTGTTATTTTGTATATATCTACTTGTCGTGGCATACAATAAACTGAATAGAATAAATCAAATAAACAATCAAAGAAATAAACAAATAGATAAATAATTAGTAGACAATTACATTCAGCTCTCACAAGAAGGAAAAGCAAGAGAAATCAATCATTTTTAATTGGTCAACTGTAAAATTTTTTCTCTGAAAAATCTAAGTTTCACTGAAAATTGAGACAATCAAGTTCAAAATGTACGAGATTCCAAGTCAATCTGTCTAGTTTTCCTCTCTCCCCCAACTACAATGTTGATTTCGAGAGAAATTGGTCCCAATTACATGGACAATAGCTGAAAATGCATTGTAGATTGGGGAGAGGGGCTTTTCTGCTCAAAAAGTTGCAAACTTGTCTTTTAGCATACTGAAATTGAGAATAATCTTGAATTTTCCAACAAATTACAGCCAGTCTCGAAACATTTTGAACTTGATTGTGGCTTTGTTTATTAAATATTCTATGATTATTCTCGAGGGGGGGGGAACAGGTAATTGAAGAAGTTAGAATTCATGAAGATATTTCTTAATTCACTGAAAAAGAAGAAGACGAAGAGGAAAAAGAAATAATGACTTAAATATCGAATGAAGAGGAAGAATGAAGAGAAATCAACCATGAAGTCGTATAATGAGACAGAGACAGAGAAAAAAAGGCCATGAAAAGGATAAAATGACTCTTGAGACTGACGATTAGTGACTGGTGATCAGTGATTTGTAGAGATCTAGAAAGTGAGACTTTAAGCTGTTTTTTAAGGAAGCTTTTGTTTTTATTTTTGACACTGAGGGATTATTATGAATAAAATCATTCCAAATTTTAGGCAGAGTACCTCTTAAGGAAGTAGTTCCTTGGTATGTTGAGTTAGTTGCTGGTGTTTTGAAAAACTCTAAGAATCGTTCGTTTCTAGTGTCACTATTGACTTTGAAAAACGAATTTAGAGTAGATGGAATATGTTCATTGAAGATATCAAATAAAAAAACAAGATGAGCTTGTGTGGTGACATCGTAGAATTCGAGGAAACTTAATTCAATAAATAAATAACGGATTCGATCCACTCAAGCGAATTTTGGGAAGTCATAATTTCGAACACATGTTTTCTGAGTTTAAAATAAACTTTCGAGATTCGCATTGTCACCAAGCAAGACAATTTTTATATCAAACTCTATATATTAGAAGTGCAAAATGAAATTCATCAATAAAAACTGTGGTGGTGACAAGGCGATGAAGAGATCAATAAACCTAAAAGTTGTGTCTTCTCAAATAATGTTGATATTGGAAAAAAAATGACTTTATTTTGATACTGCTGACGTTAAAAAGACCTTTAAAGTTTTATAATCAGCATAAGTAAAGTTACGGCGGAAATAGTTAGCAATTGGATAAAATAGATTAACAGGGGCGTAATTAGAGAGGAGGCCAGTGTTAGGGGTCATCTATTAAAAGAAATGTTCACAATTAATATTTATCGGTAGGGCCAAAATTTTAAATTGATTACTTCTTTGGTTATTAAGTAAATGAGGTAACTTTACACCCATGCTCTCCCATGCAAAATAGGGTTAAGATTGTGTGGTTTAGAATAACTACAAATTTTCTAGAGGTTATTCTCGTTTTTCGCAGCATCATTGATAAAGCTATAATTTTTTAGGTTAGTGTTATTTTTTGTGGTGCTTTTGATAGAGAAAATAATTCTAAGCTCTCTGAGTTCTGTCTGCTGTCTTGTGCAGTAGACTTTTTCGGGGCCCGAACCTAGAAAAGAATTGCTGTCATTGGTCAGTTATTATTATTACTTTTTTCATATTTTGAACTTCATTAGATACAAAATAGATTTTATACAAAAACTTCTCTTTTTATAAACTCCATATTTCTTTGTTTTGCATATTATTCTTAAAAATGATCTCTTTGCCTTTTCAATGCAGTGCAGAGATATTACACTTTGATTTACGGACTTTTGGAGCGATACTTTAAGCTGTAGGCTCCCTGTCTCCTTTTATCAATATGCTTCAAATATAAGACGTGAAGATGAGCTGACATTTGATAGCTATATAAAGTACTTATAAAAAGTACTGTACGTGCGTGCGTGCGTACGTGTGTCTTACAGTAGATATCTTGCAAACTTCAATGAAATTTGCTATGTACGTTTGCAATAAAAGCAAATTTTTAAATAAGGAACTTTTTAAATATATTAGAAATCAATGAAAATTATTTTGTGAACAGCACATTTTTTTATATTCTGTATATTCTGTATAGAATTAAGATTCATCATTTTAGAAAATCGTCAACATTTATTAATACCGTAAGCGTTTTGACCTTTCTAAGAATAAATCTTTACTTTTGCTACAATTTTTGTCTTTTTTGCTTTGACGTAAAACCACAGCTTTTTGGACGCACTTTCCAAACAAGTTGATTGGTCAAAACGGGGCCGTCTGGTCACACCGTCACACTGCCTTATACATATTTAGTAGAAAACCCTCAAGATGAATATTCAGGGGATATTTTGTTATTGCAGTTCCAAAATAAAGTTTTTAGCAAAGAATTTTTCAATTTCCAAGTAAATAAATATTTGGTCACAAATTAAAAATTCACAGGCCATGATACTTAAGTTCATAATATATTTTGATATACTTTACAACGTAGGTAAGTGGTTGATTATACTTTGTAGACAATCAAATATTTTCAAACGAGGTTGCTAGGCTGATAAAAAAGAAGACAATTTTTATGTAAATAAGTAACAGTGGCAGCGTGGCCGGGGAGGAGCAGGGGGGCAAATGCCCCCCCCCCTGGGAGCTAAAGTTAGGGGGCGCCAAACATCCGTTGGGGGCGCCTTGAGGAGACTACAGCCAGCATCTTTTTTGTTCAGAAATATGTAATTTACAGAAAGTAATTATCGTATTGAAGTAGTTCTAAGTCAGCCTTGTTAGTGCTGGATAGATTTATAAAATCTTTCTTACCAGTTTCGTTGAAGGGTCATGAAAATTAACAACTTAACCCAAATATTTCCAAAAATCTTCAAGTAATTAGAAAGGAAAGGGAATAACCTCTAGCTGGAATGAAAGGTGCAGAACTTAATATCGCAGAGATTAAATTTTCGTCCTCTTTCTCAATTGCAATTTTCTGCCATTTGGAATTCTTCTAGTCATTTAAAATGAAGAGCTTTTATATAAGGTATCAGCAATTTCGACGCATTCTTTAATCAAAATATATTATGGCAAGAGAAAATCTTTAACATGACTCTTAACCTTTCATCTTCAACTAATACCCTTTCTCCTATCTCCAACGTTGGTTATGACGACTTTTTCTCAAACGTTTCTTAATTTTGTCGTATTTGGGCTTTAATTTTTGCTACATATTGTAGTTACTAATAAAGGTTCATGGTAAGATTATGATAGCCCCTATCCCTCTCGTCTATGGTGAAAAACTTCCAACCTTCTTGGCAAAATTTACCTACCAAAAAAAGCTTAGTCAATGTTATATTATGATTTTGTTATTATTGAAATGGAAAACAAAAGGTCTGGTTTGCTACTTAGACTTGCCTGAAGTCGGTTTTATAGCTATTTTTAGGGACCAGTACCTTACGGAAAAAACGGGAAAACCTTGTCCAACGTTGCCCACTCTGCTTTTTTTCCATATATCCATAACGCACCACAAGGGACTAAAACATAGTCTATAAAAATAAGTGCTTTTCTTTGACCAAACCTTATATTCCACCACTTAATTTCGTAAAGTAAAAGTATGCCTTAGTACCTTTTTTTCTTTTACAATGATAATTTCCTTAACTTTCTTGGTGGGTAATAGCCTGTTCAGAATTTATATTTAGTTAAATTTTAAGTCGGTTTATCAGCCATTCTAGAGATTCTCTTGAAATATTGTGGCATTGGACACTTTGTTCTAAGTTGCTACCTACCAATTTTTAAGATGTGTGTGATCATCTCTGTATAATATAACACTTGTTATGGGCAGTTAATCAGTGTTAAAATGTTGCTAGTTTTTTAATGGACTTTTTTTTAAATATTGGTCGAAACAGACTTCATGCTTCACTATCCATTAAAGAGGGATTGGCGAGTTAAGTTATTCATAATAATAGACTTAGTACAGTAATTCATTGTAACGCTGATCAAATTCAGCAAACTGACGCTAAAAGTTTGTGGTTTCAATAAGTTTGTATCCTGGTATTAGAGGGGATTCAAAAGAGTAGGGGGTGTAAAAAATGTCTTTGCCCTCCGTGGGATAGTTTTGACACGCCGCCACTCATAAGTAAGTAAGTAAGTAAGTAAGTAAGTAAGTAAGTAAGTAAGTAAGTAA
>JANSTP010078453.1:0-13719 GCA_025330745.1 Cladonema radiatum | reverse complement strand
ACTTGAAAATATATTTTCTATCAACATTAAATCAAGATTTTTTATTTTCGCTATTTTACGGTTTAGCGTATCCTTAATATAAGAAAAAAAAATTTTGGCATACTAAATTTTGTTCGTATAAGGTGCGTTTACACTACATTTATGTTTCTCATTTATATATTAACCAACGTTTTTAAAGAAATGTAAACGGTCCATAAAAAAATAACACTCGCCCTGTCGGGCGAATGAAGGTTCACTTTCACTGGTTTTTAATCGTCGGGTGACATTTTCACTCGCCCAAAACTGTCGGGCGAGTGTTAGGTTACACCACTGTCTTAATTCTTTTTTACTCGATATTAATCTATTATAAAAAAAAAAAATGATGCTTCTTAGAAAAAAAATTTGTGAATGCAGTTAATTATATATTGTAGCTATTTCTTATGGTGATAAGGTCACTGTTAGAACAAGGAGAATAAGAAAAAAAAGACACAGGTAGTACAATAGCTTCTTGCTACTGTAGCTGAAGGTAAAAAGCAATGCCACATTTATAAAGCATTTGCAAACTGGATATAATCCATTGCTAGTACTTACAATATATATATAGGAGGAAACTGTTTTTATGAAAGAATCAATGTAACTTAGAAAACTTACAAAAGACCTATGATGCATGGCCTGATGCAGGCTTAGGCATTTTGTCAAAGCTATGAAGTAGCTAATAGATACTGTATAATTTCATGAAAGGTAATTGAGATGATTTTGCTTGTTATATACTTGCAACAAACAAAATTTACTGGAAAACGTTTTTTGAAATTTTCAACCCTGTTTGTATGTTTAATTAATGTTAGGTAATGTTTAATGTACTGTGAAAATTGATTATGGCGACAGCTGTAAGTTCTCACAAAGTTGGAGAACAGTAAAGGAAGTTGTTTACAGTATATAGAAATATTTGATTTACTATTTTTACTTGTTTTATCTCTATGAAAACATCCAATCGCTAAACTTACGTTTACAAAGTTATGATCACAGTTACTAGAAAAAAATAAAAGTTTTTTATTCCCATGCATGTTTGTGAGAAGCATGTCAGAAAAGGTTTACTTCAGTTTCTAAAACAAAATCGTTTTTTCTTGAGGTACTGTCTCACATTTAAATTATGTAAGGTGAGGTTTATGCATTTACATATTACCCAATCTGTTCAAGGGAGGGCTAAAATGAGAATTTTGTTTTGAGCTTTATCAAATAGAGGTCGACAAATCCTCTACCATGGTTTGAGTAATTATGCAAAATCTAACTGAAAAACATGAGTCTCTGATTAATAAATTTCATTCACATACAGTGAAACGTGTCTATAACGATCACTCAATCAGTAACCCAGAAAGGAACACCACACTACATCATTGGGTTCTCGAACATTCCATTCCTCAACAAGGGTACCTCCCACCCCCATCCAACCCAACACCCCAATCCAACATAAAGTATGATTTCTTTTTCTCTTAACATACTAATGACGCATCCCTATAGTGTGAAGGTAACGCAAGTAGCCAGGAATCAGGAGGTCCCCGGTTCGAGCCCCACGACAGGCAAGCCTTGATGCATCCTCATTTTGCTTGTTGCCCGACACATATCCCAGACATAGCAGAGGGTCTGCAACATTTGTTTATTTTCCACCTATTCCATTTTCTCTGCATCATTCCACCTTCTTTTCCCACTCCAGGCTTCTTCCCTTGATAAGCATTCGACTATCAGTCACACTCACTTTATGTCTATATAACATGACGGTAAAGTAATAACCCTAAGTGCGTACCACAACGTCACATGACGGTAACGTTGTAGCCCTAAGTGCGTCACACAACATACTTTTTTCTTTACCAGCCCCAACCCGGCACCACACCCTGCCACTATCCCCCAACACTACCAATAACACAAACAGCATCACCACACCAGTTATCACACCAATTCCTCAAGCAACCACCACATATCCGAGTAGTAAACATAAACAACTTAAACATTTGGCGTATCTCCATGTTTCAACAAGGTAACGCTATAGGCCTAGAAGCGAGAGGTCCCAGTTCAAGCCCCAGAGCGACCAGTTTTTTCGATGTTGTTTACAAATTTTTCCCACAAATGTCACCCTTACAACACACATTAAAAACAACACTCCCCAACCCCACCCTCCAAACGAACACATTTAGACACTTCACCACCAATTCCATGCCCTTGCTCTTCCCCCCCCCCCTAACAACTCCACTCCCTTCCCCCTATTCCCCCCTAATTAACACACACAAACATCATTCAAACTGTCATTTAATCTAGGGCATTCCCCCTTTCAACGAGAGACTCTCTTACTCTCCCAGAATATAAATATAGACTGGTGGTCTTTATAGACAGGTTCTTTTCTATTGAAAATTGATTCTAGGGACCAATTTTGACTGGCCTTTATAGACAGGTAGTCTTTATAGAGAGGTGGTCTTTAAGACATGTCTCGCTGTATTTTTTTTTATTTGCTTTTCCACTAAAGATCTTCCTTGCAACATGAGCATTGACAATGACAATTTCATGTTTTCAGGCTTGTCTATCAGTTTGTATTTTTGCCTGTTTGTCTTGATTTTCCTCAGGAACTACACATTGGATTTCTCTGAATTTTTGCATTTGAGTACATATGCATCCAATTTAGAAAGAAGCGACATGATTTTTCTGAAAAACTCCAGTGCACGGAAAATGGAACAAAAAGTTGAAAAAGGCAAAAGATGCCGAAAAAGGCACAAAAACAACAAAATATTGCTTTTTCTCATGACCCTACATACCGTTTTATGATTTTTAGCAGGAAGATGTAAAATCATGCTATAATTAATTTTTAACTAAAGGATTTTCCACAAAAAGTCTGTTTCTAGGGTAATAGGGGCAAATTTAATCCTAAACGACCCCAAAGTCTTGAAAATAGCTGAAATTCATCTTGCCCTAAAATGAGAAATGGCATTTTTGATTAATGGGGCTAATTTTGCTGAAAAAGTAACCCCAAAATGCTGAAAATAGTTGATTTTTGACATAATTTTTTTGCCTTGTTATTTAGCATGAAGATGATAGTAATATCAGCAAAAACTTTTCTTCAAAAACTGTATAATTCTTGGGTAATTGGGATTTTTCGGCCAAAAAATGACCCAAAATTATCAAGAATTTAGCCAAAATTATCATCATTTTGAATTTTTCATTATTTTTTCTTGTTTAACCTTTAAAAGTGTCAGGTGACCACAGTTTGACTACAGGTGACTACAATTTTGCGAAACCATTCAATAACTACAAACAAATTGGAGTCCAACTTCAAATTCCAGTTTTCCCCTAGTTCGATTTTTGTAATTATACATTCTCTTTAGCAACATCAACCAGGCTTACCCAGCAAAGCCTCCCATATTTGATAAGAACAAAATAAATACGCAACAGGCTATTAACTAAATATTTTGATTATTGTCTGACAAATACTAAGCTCTGAAAGCAGGTCAAATATAATGGGTTTGAAATTGGAAAGGAATTAGGATCATCTTTACTCCCAATACTGAAACAATATTTTTGTTTCTAATATTTTAGGTGCCTGAAATGAAGATTTTTAAAGTTACAATATTTGCAGGAGAAAGAGAAGTGTAAAGATACAGTTGGATTGTTTGGGATTTTGATCCGAGAGGAAAAATATTTTAAATGAATATTTTTTAGCAAAACAGTTGTTATGTATGCACAGATTATATGAAGGTAGTGTAAGACTCGAAAATGAAAGTCCTTATTTTTGCCTTAACTTGAAGACTTTCAGGCACTGACTAAGAATCTTTTTACAGAATCGAAAAATCTTTTTTCGTTCCTGATATATTTATGATCAAAATTTTTGTTGGGCATGCCCATTATGACATCACAACGATGCAACTTGAAAAACAATTTACTGCTAGGTTGAGCATTTCTTTGAAACTAATGATTCTAAAGAGCTAGTTTGTCAAAGGAAGTTAATATTTCAATTGCTTTCATAAGCTAGATAGTTCTTGTAGTCAGCAAAACCTTTATTCTGAAGATAATAGGATTTTTTAGTTGCATTTTTGTGATGTCATAGCTTCTTGATGATGTCATAATCTCAATTTTCAAATGCAGATATCTTAGGAAGGAAAAACGATTTTTCAATTCTGTAAAAAATTCTGAATTCAGAGGGCTGACCTTAGTTTAACAAAATTAGCCAAATTAGCAATATTAATTTTTCTTACTTATTTTCAAACTTAAAAAGCTTAGTTGTGCAAATTTGATTCGATTCAAATATCAGAAAAGACTGTGCAAATGTGTAAGCTAGGGAAACATTGCTATAGAGTTTGAAGTGCAATATCATAAGAAAAGACATTTTCAGTTCTTTTAGAAAGTATTTAGATATCTGTACATACCGTAAAGGACGGAACTAGCGCCCCCTGCCAAATAAGCGCCCCTGCTAGATTAAGCACCCCTGGTAAAATCATTTTATTCAATAAGCGCCCCTGTTTGAATAAGCGCCCCTGTTTGAATAAGCGCCCCCATGCCCTCAAGACAGGGGGCGCTTAGTTAAAAATATAGTTACAAAAGAGGTGCTTATTCCATTCAAGAAGAAAAATCTGCAATTTTTATAACCACTTCTGGTTTTTTTCTGTGCTACAGCCTAAGCCAAGACAAAATTTATCTCTGTTCTTTGTAGAATAGTCAAGTTTAATAATAAAATATACCAAGCTTTCGTTGCTTCCAATGTTTTGCAGTAAATTCGATTATCGCCCCTGCTTAATTAGGCGCCCCTGTCGACTAAGCGCCCCTCTTTGATGTAAGTTCTTTAAATAAGCGCCCCGGGCGCTTATTCCGTCATTTACGGTATGTATGATATAAAGTCATCAAATTTTATCAAGATGCATTTTATATAGATGCAATTTGTAGCAGTTTATTATACTCCAAGGAAAACTTGTTACCAAAATTTTTCGCAAAGTTTTTGACCATTTTACCCTTATTTCACTGTCACCTTTTTTTCTGCAAATTTGCACATTACAGTAAAACCTGCCATGGTGGACACCTGTATAAGCCAAAAACCTGTGCGAAAAGGACACTAACAAAAAGTCCTAGAGTACTGCTTTCCATTGTATTTAACCTGTATAAGCAGGACACCTTTCAAAGAAGGACAGTTTTTCTTGGTCCCAAAGGTGTCCGGCTTATACAGGTTTCACTGTATTTCCCATTTTTGTAGAATAACAAATGTGAAGATTTAAATCATGAGTAGTTATATGAGTAGTTATAGATCAGTGAAACCCTGAGATAATTGTAGATAGTCAAAGATAATCAAATTGTAGATAATCAAAATTATTAGCTATTTTTGTAACAGTATCCCAGTTTGAAGATATTAATTTTAAAAGTTTATTTGTTTTTGAAATATTTTTTTTTGAAATTTTGTTAAGTTGTAACACTAGAAATGTTTTCTTTGTGGCTTTTTTGTCATTCAGTACACTCCAGGTGATGCTATTATAATTTTCCTAGGAAACTGCAGATTTGTACTAGAAGATGATTTGAAAAAAAAAATCAACCTAAGGCTTTTTAAAGTTTCTACAGTACTATCCTAATCGCAAGCCAGGGTAATTTCAAAATTTTTAAAAATCTAAGGGCTGATTTTTTCACAATATCCTGAAAAAACATGTGATTCCTTGTTAATCACATATGTAAAAAGAGTTTTGATCAAAATAAGATCTTTGCTTCCTTTATGGTTGTTATAGATTAAAAGTGTTTGGATTGAAACACAAAAAATAACAAGAAACTAGCAAAACAGCAGTATCATATGAACAAGTTTTGAAGTGTCTCTAAAAGATAGAACAAATGATTATATCAAAAGTTATTTTGTAGGATTAATATACTTTGTGAGATATGAACACTGTTTAAGATTTTAAAAATCTATTTTTTCATTCGAGTACTGTATGCATAACAATAAATATATGATAAGTGCCAGTGTTGATAATGTCCTACAGTCAAACCTGAATAAGCTGTACACTCACACAACATAAAATTGTATCCATCTTAGGTGTCCACCTTTAAAAACAAATTTAGAAGCTAGACAAATTGAATGTTAGCAGGGGAGTAGGGGGGGGGGGTTATTGATTATTGAGTTAATCTGTAATGGTTTGTAGCTATTTTTAGTGGTGAGTGTTTTTTCCCAACTTACAGCACCCTCAAATAGAGCTGAGCGCCGGAATGCCAGAGGCCGGAAGAACGCTGAATATCCGGCCATTTTGACCTGCCGGAGCCGGAGCCGGATTTTCCGGCTTCAAAATATATTCGGTGATTCAACGAATGCGCAATGAAACTAGATAGCGAGCATTCGATAAGTAGTTTTCCCTGATATCTCATATGGATATAAAATTATTAATATCTTTCTCAAAATAATTCTTCTTAAAATTCAACTTATGATATAGCTTCGTAGAGCCATCCATCAATTTTGTCATCCAACAAAAGAGCCATCCAACAAATCCATCATGTGATTTTCTAATACCTTGTGTAAATACTTCCAATAATGGTCTTGCTAGCTTGCACTACATAGGTCCGCATGTATGGAATTCTCTCCCAAATGACATTAGAGAAGCAGGCAGTGTTGCTTCTCTTAAAGCTAAACTCAAAAAGCTCGAAACTTTAAATTGTCCCTGCAGACTTTGCAAAAGCTATATTCCCTCAGTTGGATATTTATGACAGATATGTAATACAAATTTCTCTTGTTCCTTTTTTTTTGCCCTCCTTATTCTATATGTATTCATGCTTATGCCTTTCTTAAAAATTAGTTCAAAATTTTTTTTATTTCTCTGATCCTTTCGATGTTTTCTTTGGTTTTTCATATTTGTTTTTTGTTGACATTAATTAGCGTACAATTTTTTTATTATAGTTGTACTGCTAGCTTTGTATCTTTTGTCAACATTAAATAAATTGATAGTAATAATAATAATAATAATGACCTGACTTGAAAGATATGGCCGCAGTTTTTCACTTGCAGTAAAAACCTAATAAGAAATTAAATTGTAATTCTATGAAAGCATATTGAAAAAAAGTATAAATAAAGCAATATATGCGGAACTTAGTCAAATTCCTGGGCATGAATCTATATTTGAGTGGTTTAAAAATAAATTAAGGAAATCTTAACAAAAAGACAGCTGGAGCCGGAGCTCTTGCCGAAACTTCGGCGAAGATATGGCCGGAGCCGGAGCCGGAGTTAAAAAATCGTATTTTGCCCAGCTCTACTCTCAAATTTTTTTACCACACACAGCTTCACAGTATCAACTGCTTTGGAGCCTGAAATTTGTCGATAGCATCCCAATCGCACTGATTTTTAGAGATGAGATTAGTGAAATCATTGCAGATAAGAGTTTGTGAGGAAAATTACACAGATTTCTGATCCTAATGTACACAAAGGGTCTTCCCCTTCTTTGAAAAAGTGGAAAAAACACCACTTTATCCTTCAAACAACAACAGGCAAAGCAAACAATGAGCAGATGAGTTTATGAATATTTTATGCATGATCTCTGGCAGCTCTGATATTGAAAATAACTTTGAAAGAGGATTAGAAAGTATAATATTAACTTAAAAAGTGATGTAGTTACAGCAGAAGCTGGACCTAGATGCCAGGTATTACTAATAGCACGTATTGAACAGGTATAGGTATTGCTTATGCATTTTTGTTCCTTGGTGTTTAGTACAGAGAAGATTTAGGTTTTTTGCTCGCTCGTTTTTTGCTCCTCTCTATATATTGTTTTTTAATCCACCATGCAGCATAGGAATGACCAAATCACTTTTTTATAAATAAAATTGATATTAAATTAATTTTGCCTCAATTGGAAGATCTTTTTTCTATCTTTTCATTTTATAATCAAATTGAAAGAATCAGTCACAATTTTTCTAATAAATAATTATGGATATCTAGTTGTAGCTTTGTTTTGTTATTGATTCTTTTTTTAATGTATCAAGAAATGAATGAAACTCAAAATGAAAAGAAGCAAAAGATTAACTAAAGCTGGTAAAGAGCAATATATAAAAAATTGTTGTGAAAATAATGTTGATTCAGAGAAGCTTTTGTTGGTTTTTATTGATGATACAATAGGTGAGAATTTCAGAATTTCTTGTTTTTCTTATTACATTAATTAATCTTAAAATTTGATCTTAAAACACATTAATGGTGTGTTGTCACACCAATATGATAGAGAATAAAAAGTGTTGAGTTACTACCATTGTCAGGGTGCTAGTGGTAAAAAAAATTGGAATTTCCCCACAAAGAAATTAAGTCATTTTGGGCCCCATGGTTAAAAAAAAAATTGACTTTCTTGAAAATTAAAAACGAATATATGAATCGACAGAGAATGACAAGCTAATCAAGCGTTAACAAGAAACCTATATCTGAAAATTTATTTGGAGTGAGTTATGAACTTAGAAAGTGAAAAAATAATTTTATTTTAGCAACATAGCAAAACTCTTTTCGCGTTTTCCCATTTTCATTTCTTTTGATCAGCATTATGCCGTTCGCTTTCATTGCTTTGACCTAAAAAAGGTATTAACAAAGTTCGAAATCATTTCAGTCCTCAAGGTACCCCTGTTTCTGTGATCCGGTGAGATCCACTCCATAGATTTTCCATTCCTCTTTCATTGGCCAGGTAATTTACTGACCTTATCTATAAATTCCAATGATCGACAACTGGTCTAGTAAAATTTCCAAAGAATTTAAGGACCTGTCCCAAGTGACTCCTCGCTGAGTAAAAAAAGAGAAACTCAAGTTTTTTTGGTCATATAACTCTCCAGTTATTTTTCAATGCATCAATAAAACACCTCTACTGAGGTGGTGATTTTTCACAGTGGTACAGTAAAAATAGATGAGAGGAGGAGGGGTATGTTTCGGCCCTGTTATACTGAATAAGGAGTATTGATAATTGGAATTTCAACAAAAATATAGTCTTGTAAAAGGTAACTTACAATAACTTTAAAATGTTTATGTGGCATTGTTGGCTCGAGCACCATTTCGTAGGCAGCCATTAACAGTCACATCTATGCTCCGTTGGTAACTTTTGTTGTTGATGGCTGTATTGTTGCTTGCTGCTATAAAAACCTGTGTAAATTTTTTAATTGAATGAGGCTTTTAGGAAAATTTAACAAGTGCTTCAAATTTGAAACTATCTGTGGTTAAAGGGACTTGATTGAATCTATTCAAAAGCGATTATACATGTCAGAGCCTAAATTTTTGGAATCTTAAAGAATTCTTCTTAAGGAGTCATGTTTTTTCTTCAAGAAAGCCTAATTTTCTGCTCAGCCTTGGGTGTTTGGCACCATCAAGTTTCCCATGAAAATTTGTAAAAAATCAGTTAGTCTTAAGTTGTTTGCCATATTTTTTTAGGGGTGGTAAACGAAAAAGCAGCAAGGGGAAGTGGAATCCGCCCCCTCGCCCCAGTCCAGATTGGGTTAAAACCTTATATTTGATTGAATTTAGTGTAATTTTTTAGAAAAATAGTGAAAATTATTCAAATTTATATTTTGATTTATGGAATTGCTTCAATCTGTTGTTCTGGAAATTACACCGAATCTGCAGTATTCAGTATGCCTTTCTCATCTACACAAAAAAAATTGAAAAATCTTCGATCACCATGGTTGCTCCACTACTGACTCCAGCTATTTGCTGTTCTTTTGGGAGCATTTGCTCTTGGTATGCAACTCCTTTATGGGCTGTACCCTTGTCATGTCTTTCTAAAGGTGATTTTTTGACATTTGTTGACCCTCTAATAAACTTTTTAACAGCATCAAAAATGGGACTTGACACTTTTGGATGGTTTTTCACTTTTGCCTCGTGTTTTTCACAAAGCATGTAGACCACTTTTACCACATGCTGACAGCCTTGAATTTCTCTTGTTTCGTAACAAAAACATTCAGCATCTTCCCATTTTCGATGCGAAGAAGAACACTACTTCCTTTTTTGTTATCCATGTTTTTATCTTAAAACAATTGTACTCATTTTTGTATAAGAATTCTTTAGGCTTTTCTGCATCAGAAAGCAAGGGAAGGCAAAATATTCTTTTACATACTAAAGCAGCCAACAAAGCTGTTCCGGGAAAAGGCTGTACTAGCAAAAGTTTAGTGAAAACTTGAAATATGCCCCCTCGTAAAAGCCCATTGTTGCAAATTTTCGTTAAAAATCTTGAGGCTCTTATTTTTATTCTTATAAAAGAACGGTGTATATACAAGCAATTTGAAATCGTGAGAAAATGAAATTTATCATTTGTGATAGCCCTCATAATAGGTGTGTTTTTCATAACGGCATGATTATATCATGTCACCATGGCAATTATTAATTTCGACATTCTGTGTTATAGAATTATTTTAAAATTTGTTTAGCCCTAGCAAAATTGCTTTGAACATAGTGGCAACAGAAATTAAATATAGTTACAAACAAAGTTCCAGAGAGAAAATTTTCAACTAATATAATAGTTTTAGCTCCTCCATAATAAAAAATATATGTCTATCATAAGAAACATTCCTATTAATACACAAAGCTCGGTTACAAGAATTACTAAGAAACTAAAAAGTAAAACACAAATTTAAAAAGAAGCCATTCAGCTTTGATATTCCCACAAAGATATAAAAAAAATAATAATGCTGTGTACGTTTAATAATTAATATTATTGAAAGTCAAATTAAATTAAAATAAATATATCAACTTGTTAATCACCAGTGCTATCCCCGAAAAGCACACAAAGAGAAGCGATGGTAAAGAGGTGGCCTTTCTTCTCTGGGCCCCTCTGACTTTTATCCGGGCTTCGGACCGGCAGGACCAACCAATTAAGGTTAGAACCTGGCACATTACACCCAACACCTGAATCTGAAACACAAGACAACATGACAATCACAAACCAGAACAAGTTGATACAAAGAAGATAATTTAAAGTACCTTTGGTATATATATGTAACAACACATGATTTTACAGTCTTGCTTGAAATGGTATAAACACAACTTGGAACAGGGCAGTATCCAGAGCAAAAATGATACTGGCAGACAGGTATGGGGGCCCAAATAAATGTCCTCAAACTTCTCAAAAAGTGATGATTTTCTTACAACAAATTCATCCTTTACATGAATTATGTAAGTGGGAAAATCGTATCATATTGTTTCAAAAAAGCTTTACTGGAGAAGCTTATATTATTCGCCAGTATTTTCATTTCATATTTTTTTCCCTCCTATATTCAAGTAAGTTTTGAACTAATTTCAACAAAGTATCCACAAGCTTCGTGATTTCGAATGTCTTTAGAACAATATTCTTATCAACAATTTTGGGGGCTCCAGGTTTCACCGTCCCACTGAGACAGTGGTGTAATATGATAACACGCAACATAGAAAATGTGCAAGTTGTTTACTTTAGCTTAGAAAATTCATCAAAAAATGGATAAATTCATAAATTCACAATTTTCATACCAAAAACGAGGTGGCTATGACTTCGTGTTTATTAAGCGATATACTCCATAAGGCTAAGTCATATGTGTGAAAAATTTCATAGCTTACCTATAGCTTGTTACGAATTCTACTAGAATCCACCCACCCTCCCCCTACCAAATATATCACCAAAATCTAGTGTGTATTAGATTAACCATGGTGTCTTAGGGGTGTCGCTCCCCCCCCCCCCTTAAATAAAATATTCAACAAATTGTAATGAAAGTTGGTGCAATTGTTAATTGGCCCAAGTACTTTCCAATAATACCACAACTACTTATCCCAAGTCATGACCAAGTGGTGATGTCATCAAAAGGTCCAAAAATGCCCTTGATTAGCTTTTTTTACATTAATGGCTCTAGTGTGGCTGGAAACTACTTTCTTTCGATATAACTTAACATAATGCAGTAGTAAGAGCCTTTAAATGGTATTTTTTGTTTTTGTAACAATTGTCCCTATTGTGGCCCTGAAATTAGGCCTCATAATGGCCAATAAAGGGCCACCATAGTAAAAAGCCTATAAATCCGTCATTTGTCAATTACTGTTAACCAAACTCTGTCAAAACTTAGAATACATCAAAAGAAATCGAATTTCTGTCATCCAGGGGTCGAAATAAGAAATTTCTAACCATCCAGATGTTTTTTGTTGGTTGAGTAACATCTAATCTCCCTCATCTTATCTTTGAAAAAACGTGATTTTGATAGCAACCCTTCGTAATAGCTTCAAAGAAAATATTTTAGTAATGCCTATTTGATAATATCTCTCTGTTACAACTTCAAAAAAACAAAACAAAAAACAAAACAAAAAAAGTTTAGTGGTGGCATTTTGTTAAAATGTTTCTATCTTATCTTTGAAAAAAAAACGTTTGTGAAGTGAAGTGCTTAGTAGTGCTGTTATCCCAATACCTAAAAAAGATTTAAAGAAGTGAATGCAGGATGGGCAACAAAAAGAAATAATTTAATTTGAAAAATTATCAAACAATATATACCTTATTTTAAAGGTTCTGATATGAAACAAAATTAAAGCATCTTCAATTACAAGAATAACTTGAAAGAACATTATTACAATGAATTAACTTCCGGAAATTTTCTGAAAATGAAGATCTTACCAATCGGATTTTTCTTAAAATCAATCGGAAATTTCTGACATCCGGACCTTATTTCGACCCCTGTCATTTTGACACAATTTGATGTCATTATGATGTTTTAGACGTCAAAATTGCATTATTGGGCTCACAGAATCACCCGAGCAGGAAAATGGCAAAATTATGTCAAAATGATGCCACAAATGTTGGCAAACTACCATCAAATATTTCTGATGTCATTTGTTGCTTAACTGCCATGTTTTGTGCCATAGCTACTTAAACTTCCTAAGATATAATAAGAAAAACCTAAAAACTGCTTCCACCAAAGTCCAAAAATTACGTCATAGTGGAGGGCCCGGGAGTCATATGGCCCCAAAAACTTTTTGTAAGTAAATTTTGGGCCTTTCGGCAAAATTTCATGAAGAGAGCTTTTGTAGAATGGAAGTTATTCAAAATAATGACTTGAGGGAGGGGACTGGCAATAAATTTTACCCACCCCTCCCTCTCCCACCCCCAACCCCCGGTTAAAATAGGGATAAAGAAAGTATGATTCAATTCTAAAATACTCCTTGATCATTAATTTCTATAATGTCTTCTATTAAGGTTTCTTTTCATCTCAGAGCTTAAGCAAAAAGAAGGAATTGAATCTGGATATTTTTTACTATATTCTTGGACATTACTGGTGACGTCATCAATATTTTTAATCGTCCTGGAAAAGCTCCACAGATTTTTTTGATGTGTCCAGTCCCAACATTTTTTCAAACATCAGCGCCCTGACTAATTTACTATGATTTTTTCTAAATGTTTGTGAAGATTCTCTCTGTATTTTCGATACGATTTTGTCTATGCTTTTGTTATGATTTTCACCATGCTTTCATTACAATTTTCTTTGTACTTTCGCTAAAATTCTGACAATATTTTGGTGCCGTTTTTTAAAAGATTAAGTAACATATATTTTTGAAAGGATATTTTAAAGGAAAAAAGAAAGGTTTGAAAAAATTGTGACGATGCTTAAAAAATAAGCAACTTGATTGTTCTTACAAAAGTCAACATGAAAAATTTGCCTTAAAAATAACAAATTTTAAACATTTCTTAAAACTTAAGTCAACCAGTGATGTAACTTAGCACTCGTCCGACGGTTTTGGACAAGTAAAGTGTTTGTGCGGACAAGTAAAAATTACTAACT
>JANSTP010078342.1:0-13719 GCA_025330745.1 Cladonema radiatum | reverse complement strand
GTAACAAAACTGATGAGACTTATTTGTATAGTGTTTTTTTGTAAACAAATTTCATACTTCAAAGTTTAAAAGCGTTTGCAGAAAGTCTCTATGAAGTTACTTCATCATTCTTTTTTCATTCTTCATGAATTTAGAACCTGTCACAGAATGTTTTAAACTTTCTAGAAATAAATTCTAGCATTGAATTTCAGCTTTCATAAATGTAGAAGAATTAATAAAAGATTTCGCCTTATGCAGATTAAGGTTTTTGTTATAAATAATTGTTTGTTTTTGCAGAACATTTCCAAGATTCTGCCATGTTTGTTTGTGGTTATATTTTGTTCTCTATAAACGTAAATTCATTTACGGGACCTTTCAAAGCTTATACTATTTTCGTTTGTGGTTATATTTAATTCTTTGTAAGTGTAAGTTTATTTACAGTACTTTTTAGAGCATCTATGAAGTTTGTTTCACATTATACTTCATTTTTCTTGACTATAGAATTATTTGCGGCAATTTTCAAAGCTTCTAGGAAGTTTGTTTCTCATTATATTTCATTTTTCTTGAATGTGGAAGTATTCACTTTTCATTTTTGATTTAACAGACTACTGAATAAATTTTTTTCTTGTTTTGATACTTGTAAAAGCATTTGTAAGAGAATACACGGATGTTTTATGAATAAAAAGCAAATCTTTTCATGTTTTTCATTTCTATTTAGACATGTCTAGATTTAGTATCTATAAAATGTATTTCAAATATCACAACTCATTTTCAGCATAACATTTGAGAAAACATTATTTTATATAAAGATTTGTTAAATGTTTTAAAATGGAAGAACATTGATTTAACATGTTAATATTTTTATAACAAAGTGTATTATGATATATTTTTAAAGAAACAAAATAATATTTTCTTTTAAAAAATCATTTAGTGTTTATATTTTTGATTCGTGATTTTGTAGGTTAACAACAAAAGTGATTTGTGATAACTTTGAATTGGGTCGCGTTTTGCAAATCGCAAGTTGCTAATTGGAACCCTAAATCTAGGATAGTATTCATTGTGCAGAAACACTTTTTAGCAGGATGTGATGGCAGTATTCAGATTCAAAATAGTGCAAAATGTCTCTATCTAGAACATGAAAAAACCTTTCTGAACCCTATAAAGCAGCATTGAAAGAAGAATTATCCACCAACAATGAATTTTTGTAATGATAAGTTATATTTTGGTTATATTCAAACATAACCTGTATGCTTGTCATATTTGTTCTCCCACTCGGTAAGTTTTTCTTGACTTTTCAGATTGACTAATTCTTTTTTTGCTAACATATATCTCCATACAAGTATAGACATAAAAACTTACATAGATTGTACAAACTACTTTCTCCTGTAAATGTAATTTTGCTTGCTTTCTTTGTTTTAAGAATACAAGCAGTTTTAAGAAAATATGATGATCATCAATAACAGGACATTCTGTTAGTTCATGGAAACATTACAGCTTTTCCTGAAAATTATCGTCGAATAGTTCAATGTCCTGTCTTTCGGTTAATGATTTCATTAATTACCATGACAACAACAAACTCAGAAGTTTCATGAAAGTCCTTAGAATTTTAGGAAATGGAAAATGGTTATTCAAAGTTCACATCTGTTTTTGTTGATTTCTTGGGTTCTTTTGTTTTTTATGGCACATAAAAGAGGCTAGGGTTCTCAAAGGATTCAAAATTAGAAATAATCCTAGACATATAAAACATATAAGACATAAATTAATTTGTTCTGATACATGGGGAACATATGATCTAGCACCACAAAAACAGTTGTGACGGCCTTGTGATAACACCATGTCAATGATGATATAATTTTGTCAAGTAAATGTGGTTAGTGTACTGGCTTGGTTATAGACGTAGAGAGCCTTGGTATGCTTTTAGAGATCATAGATAGGCCAATTTTTATTATCTGGCAAAAATACACAATATATTTATTCTATATTCAAACACTTGATTGAATGTAATCCAGTATTTTCTATTCCTTGTTGCAGCTTTTCCGTAATGCTTCCCATGTACTTAAACATATTTTGTTGTAGCTTAATAAATAAGTATTATGAAAATATAGTGTTACTGCTTGCCTTTGGTATAGATTTGATAATTGAAATATCAGTTTTGGTGCTGATGGATTAGCTCTATTGAAATGGCATTGTTTTAAAATTGAGCTTCATGCTAAATGGTAAGGATTTGTCAAGGTTTAAATTTCATTTTATGAATGATGTCTAGTGTATTATTGAAAGCTGTTTTTATTAGTAAAAAATGCTTCTAAATTAAAATTGCATCGTATTTATGTACTATGTACTTTAATGCAAGTTTTTTAAGGCATGCACATTAATTAAAAAAGGAGAAAAAAAATTCTCTCTTTTAATTCTTACAAACATGTGCTATGGTCATTATTTTCCTTATTTATGATATCATCATCACACAAAGATCACTCAGAAAATTGTTCAGAAAATTACTTTTTTTCTCTACCTTTTATTTTAGCAGTTGCTAAGGCCATGAGGTCGTTTCATAAGCCCACTCAGCAATTCGTGCTATTTAGCACTCTTTACTATCTTGGGTTAAGTAAAGTATATATCAGCATCAATCAGCTTGTTTTCTACCAGGTGTTTAAATTATGGAAGCTACTACACTTCTGAACAGCAAATAGGAAATATCTTACAATAACAAACATATTTTGCATAAAAGGCTACATAAATGTTTGGTTCCTTCGATTTCTGTCTGGGGGTAAAACGTTCATATGAACTTCTGGCATAAGAAGTTAAAGGAATATCCTATAACAGTTGATTGCTTCAATGATCTTCAAAGTTTCCTCGATATTATAGCTTTTTCAAAACTATTATTTGTTTTCAGCTGTAGCATAATGAGTTTACTGGAGGAGGTAGCGAAAGCAATTGATTATCCAAGTTTTCATGGACAGATGTTGCATCTCAAATTGGTATTGATGTAAATGATATTGGTAAAATTAAAAAGGAAAGGAACAATACGTTGGAGTTTGTTAAAACTATAACAAACAAAATATGGGAAGATATTTTTTCATATGTGGATATTTCATGGAGCATTGAAAAGAGATATGTTGAGGTTTCAAATATTTGCAAATTTAAGTTCATTTCTTCTAATGTTCTTGGCTGATAGTTTTACATTTTAATAATAGAAATGCTCTCAGTGTTGTACCTTTGTGGTCGCCCGGTGGTTTTGGGCGACGAAAACTTTATCCAGGCTACCTTAAAGAGTGAATCAGTAGCCCAGAATGGTAACATGAAATGACAATAAAAGTGGAAATTCCCATCAAAATATTTTCCGGTGGTTTTATATGACTAAAAAATCAAAACTTTACAAAATACCATCAATAAAAACCATCCATATTCATGTTTGTTAAGAATGTCAGTTTTTAGATCAAATCCATGCTGTCCAGCCGGGCTACCAGGAAAAACTGGGAAGGTACACCACTGTGCTCTGATACAATTTGTGATTTGAGATGAGGGGGTTTGACCAGGCATTGTTTGTTGCAATATACAATAATTAGTGTTTGAAAAGCTTTGTTCTAAGGTTAACTCACACAGAATCCTAGACAAATTCTTGAAAAGTATCTTTCTGTGAAGGGTGAAGGGTTGGAGCTTACTACCCTTGAAGTTATAAAGTCTTATCTGAAGGCTGGTACCACTTTTTCCTATTCTTTCAGGAAACTAAAACCGTGGGGAGAGCAAGACTAAAACAATAAATTATATAAAGGAGACTTACTGCCAATTCTTTCTAGTTTTATTGTCGCATTTGTCGTAATGTGTGATGTTGCTTTCAAGATCTTAGATTGTTCTGACTGTTCTGTTTTGCTCACAAAATCGAGCTCTATATGATTTTTTGACTAGTGTCCAGACTCCTAAAAACTAATTAAAAATGCCTTAATGACCTATTTAACATTCTTGTATCTAATGGATTGCACCACGTTTTTGCTTATTAAGGCTTTGTTGACAGAAAAATATGCGCTTGGTGGCGTTTTCAGAAAAACGTTTGTTTACGCTTGCAAATCTACTTTTGGTAGCGCTCTTTTAGCTTCATGACATAACCTTCCTTCTGCGGAAGACACTGTCCTCAGTGTCAAAACATCACACATCAGACAGAACCCAAACGTTATTTGCAATATATAATATAATTGTAATAGAAATATAACGCAATGTAAAAATAAATTGGCTCAAAAGTATGTCATTATTTGTGTCGTCATCTGATGCTCGTTACTCAAGTGATTAATGAGTAATTAAATTTATAAGTCATTTGCAAAAGTCTGTACAAATCGAAGTGAGTGTCAACATATCGAGCAATTAAGTTTGATTTCGTAAATATATGTCATGTGGTACTATTACTATCGTTGTATATTCTTGTATAGCATGTAATAAGCATAACTGTACAGGCAACCAGTTCGAATGGAGGTTGAATGTTTGCATCAGAGCTCCTTAGGAAATCGTGGTGTCGATAAAATTAGTTAACGCAATAGACGTATGTTTATCACAAAATAACAGAAGCTCACTATTATCATTGAATGTACATAGTCATTCGTACCCTTGGTTTGTCGTAGTAAATACCTTAATAATCACCTAATGGAAAAGAAAAACAATTTCGCTTATGGTTGTAAATATGAATTTATTTATTGAGACACTTTTACCGTTATCTCCTTGCTTCGATTCTTTATTTATTTATTTATTTATTTATTTATTTACTTATGTATTTGTGGCTTATATTTATTTTTATGATATGCATTTTTGATGTTTTCTCTATATGTTACATTTTATAAATTATTTGAATACTAACTGTTGATTAGAACTTCAAGGAGGCCACATTAGGCAGAGACATAGGTGGAGATATATAATATTAGAAAAAATAAGGTAAGGTAACATGTGGTGAGCTTTGCAATCAAAACTAATTAAAATACGTTCAACCGTTGGAAATGCTATGGCTCATTATAACCGTTATAACTACTAATGAGGTACTTAGGAATGATATATTTCTTAAAACAAAACTTTTAGCACAAATAACAAACAGTTGTAGTCAAATATGTGAAGAAATATACTTGAAGGAAAATACTTTCTTTTTTTTACCTAGTGCAAGTTAGTGCAAAGGTTGCTATGGCCTTTCTTCGGTGAGAAAGGCCGGATATTTGGCCATTTTCCTCTTTCCTGAGCCGGAGCCGGAGCCGGAGTTTCAGCTCCTTCCCTAAAAGTTCGGCTTAGAGCAAAAATTCTAAATAACAAATTAATTTTTGAAATTCCAAGTGGCAAGGTTATTATAACTCATATAACTCTGATTTTAGTTTATCTGCTTCATAAATAATTGACTTCCTGAACATTTTAAAAGAGAAAATTTTTTCGAGGGATTTTTTTCGCTGGAGCCGGTGCTGAGCTGGAGTTTCAGTCAAAGCAATGGCCAGAGCAGGAGCCGGAGCTGAAAAACCGGAGTTATCCCATACATATAGCTTCAGTTCAGAACCAAATTGATATAGTTCAAATTTTGATAGATAAGGGAGCAGATGTTAACATCAAAAATAATTTCATTCATACACCTCTCCAGGATGCACTTCAGGTTGGTTATTATGAGGTTGCCAAGATCTTAATTGAAAATGGAGCCAATATTAATGTGCAAAATAAGGAGGGTAGAGCACCTCTTTTTAAGGCTGCTATGGATGGAAATTATCATCAAGCTGAAATGTTAATTGAGAATGGTGCAAATGTCAATGTAAAAACTGATCCATATGAAACTCCTTTTAATCAGGCTCTGTATAGAGGCCATTTGAAAATTGCAAAGTTATTTATAAAGGATGGTGCAGATGTTAACATAACTTCGATAACGGTGTAACACCTCTGCAATTGGCTAAGGAAAGACAGTATAGTGACATTGTTGAAATGATAAATAAATATGGAAGTATTCTATAATGTTATCAAAAATAAAAACGTTATTTGGTCAATAGCAGTCAATAGTTGTCCGATGCATTTTTAGAAAATACTGTCAATCATATATTTGTTATTATATTTATGTTCTTAGTGATATTTTAGATTTTTTAAACGCTTACTTGAAGCTTGTTGGGTGATAATTTTTCATGTATATGTAACTTCTGAACAGGCTTTTCTTTCACATTAGAATTCCTTTAAAGAACATAAAATGATTCCCTATCTTAAATTTTATGAATTGGTTGTCTTCTATTTACTTACTTTATTTTACTTTGTTAGTTTTCTTTGTTTCTTTGCTGTTTGTAAGCATTATTGTCATTAAAATTAATTGTCACAATATTTTAGAAGCTTTTTAAAGACTTTTGGTGTTTTATGATCCTGTTGTAATCCTCTTGTATACAATCCTATGATCCTCTTGTTTTTATTATTTTTTAATTATTGAGCAAGTTATGACAGTTTTTTGTGATACTTGTATATTGACTATAGGATGAACTTTATAGTCCTTAACCCTATTTATGTTTTTTTCATGTCTTAACTCTGGGAAGGGGGAGATTCCAACCCCCTCATTATCTAGGGAACCACTTATGCTAACGTAAGGAAACTTTGTGCACTTTTAGTCCAACCTATTTTGAACATTTTGGTAATAACTTGAACCCATGACGTCATTAAAATTTGATGACGTCATTTTTTCTCTAGCAGATAGCCCAAAACCAGTGTTTCAGAAGCCCAAATTTGAATGGCAGCTAAGGGTGAACCTAGAGAACTTTTTTATGTGGTTTTCGTTATTTTACTACTAAAACAAAGCCCTTTGATATCCTTGGGATTTGCAGGTAATGTAGGTCCAAAATATGGATTCCCAAAATTTGGACTTTGCCCCCAAAAAGCCATAAAATTTGACCCACCTGATTGATATTAGGGCATTGCCACGAACAATGGATGTGATTGACAAAAAATTTTTTTTAAAAGTCACAAAATGTTATGACATAAGCCTTTATAGTTTCAGAGTTACTTTTATAGTTCCACACAAAAAACTAACGGAAGGGGAGGGGTGGTGTCCCCCAGCTAAGATAGGGTTAATACTTTTTGTAAAGTGGACACGTACAGGACCAGATATTTTGTCCGTTTTAGTGAGGTGTCTGCTTTGGAGAGGTTTCATTATAAGGGTTTTCTATGAATTAAGAATATTTGGGGACAAAAGATGTTTGTCTGTGTTACGGACCTGTCCACTTTTAGAGATGTCCACTTTAAAGAGGTTCCACTTTATTGCATCTCCAATGTGAGGATTGAGTTATTAATTTATCCTCTCGTTATTTCAAATGAAACATGTTTCTTAAACTTTTAATGACATTTTGAAAACAGTTTTTGATCTTTTGTAATCTGAATGGCATAAGCACATTTTGGTGTAAGTCCTTCCATATTTTTTAATAATTCCAAATATTAAAAGTATTATTTCTAGTAATATAGACACTGAAAATAATAGAAATGATTGGAAATATCTTATATCAGGTAAATTGCCCAGAAATATTTAAAAGATATTTGTGGTTTTTTGGTATTTTTCTTTTTAGCTTATTTCCAAGCTGAAATGTTTGATAAATAATTTGGCTTACTCCCAACCTAAAACCGATAGAATCAAATCCTCTTACACTGCCAGTTGCTAATAGTTTTCAAACTTGAGGTTAGAAGTGTCAAATTTTCTTGTACCAAAATTTTACTAATTTAGTGTATTTTCTTTTTTATAGACATATATTGCAATCACAAAGTGCTTTCTTCCAAGATACATTAATACTCATAGAAAACGTATCTTCTATTTGATAACATTTCACAACAGTTTCTTCTATTCTAAAAAAATATCCATTTAGAAAAGAAATTTTTTGTTTTTTGCTTATCACTTTTATACAAGTTTGCCTTTATCAGGTCTTTCATATTCGCAATGATCATTTTAACCCAATTCTGGTTAGGATGGGGGTAATTTCGCCCCCTCTAAATTAAAATTTTAATTTCTCAAAAGCTACATAAGCAATTAACTTGAAATTTTCACTCTGTGTCTAAAATTTAGTTGTGCAACTTTCGAAAAAAATTAGCCCTGACCCCCCTGACCACACCCTCTTTTTCGGACATGGGTGTAGCAATTTTTTAAAGAACAACATTTTAAATGTGTCATAAATGAACAACTAATAATTATCTTATGTTGAAACTTCTCAGGATGGTAGACCATGACGTGACTAATATATGTTGACGTCACTATGACGTCATTAACGTCATTTTGACGTCTTTTTTTGTTGATGTCGTCGGTTTATCCAAATCAGCGATTTTTGTATTTTTGATGACGTCATCACCTTCCTACATGATTAAATCATACCAGAAGTCCTTATATAGGCAGTACGCCCTGAAATACGGCACTTACAAGATTTTAGTGATTTTTGGCCTTTTTGGCGCCTCGTAAAGGGCACAAGAAGTGTGAAGTATTGATTAAACATTTATGTGGCAGAAAGTACTTAATATTAGGCTAAAATTCCAACATAATTGGTTTTCTTAAATTATTTGGTAGATTCAGCCAAAATAGGACCAAAAAAGCTGTTTTCCGACATTTTTGATGACGTCATCATGTGGTCATGTGGATTTTGGGGTCAATTATTTTATTTTTTGAAACTTCACATGCTACTTTATATTTGAGGAAAGTTTCATTAGATTTGGTTGACAATTGTCGATTTAAACCTGGGGGGATAATTTTACCCCCGCTCCCCTCAACCCTCTAATGTTCATGAAAAGGCCCAACCAGAATAGGGTTAACTTCAAACCATAATTTCATCAGTAATTCATTTTTTACTGCCACTTGTCATCTCCTCTCTCAGGTTAGACTGTTCTATAAACATTAATATATTATGAATTTTTTGACTTATGAACTTACAATTATTTTACACTATTTTTGTCTTAAATTCTCATATTTACTACTTAGCTTTATATGGTATGATATATCTAGCTGTAAGATAAAATAGTATATGTATAGTATAGTCTATAGTACATGTTGGTTCATTCTTTTACCAGGCCGCCTTACTAGTGATGTAAAATATTGCTTATATAAATGCTGTATCGCTGTTCTTACTATTGGGAAGTAAACAAAATCAAATTTTGTAAGGTTTGCTTTGCCCTCTTTTCTTTCTTGTGCATATTTGTTTTCCTTTCATAGTTATATGATTGTTTTGCAGTTAACTATAAAACCATTTTCTGATAAAATCGTTCTTTATATGCTTGATCAACATGATCAATATCATTTTTTATTTTTTCTATATCTTGATCAGAAATTTGAAAATATTTCCTAAACATAATTTTACAATACAACCCTCTCATATTGAACAAATAAGATAAAGCTGTAAGAAATAAAGAAGCAGCAATGATATTATGCCTGTAAATTATTAACCTTTGTTGATCCAGATGTCTACCGGGGAATAAATGTTTTCTGTACAAATTGATAATCAGTGGATATAAGTTAATATAATTTTTTTTTTTTTTTTGAGACATTTTTATTCAGTTGCTATCAAAGCGAAGGAAAGAATCTCTTTCAGCGGTTCATATTAATCATGCAAGCTGATAGTTATTAAAAGCTACTAAAAATGATATTAATGTGCTGCAATATAATTTTGTTATGGGACAGCGCTGCAAATAACAGCCGGTCAACAGTCATATACCACCACTTAGTCAATACTGACAGTCTGATTGTTTAGTATTTTGTTCAATCTGACCGCCACCCTTTTTCGTGAGAAGGTTTGTTTAAGTGGAAACACAACAGTTACATCTTACCAGGGTGTAGGCTAGGGTCTTATTTTCAGTGTTACCGTTGGTTTCCCAATTCAGAATTGGCTTATTTTTTCCCAATAGCCCTTACAATATTGTTAAATCATGCACATTATCACATTGTACAAAACAATGATAAACCTTTCCTAATAATGATAATTTAGTGCTTTTAAATTCTTTATTACACTGTGGAATGTATTAAACAAGCTTGAATTGTCAGTAATTTCCCAATTTAATTTGAAAATTGCTGAATTTTTTTAAATTCTGGCTTACGCACTGCTTAATACTAAACTTAATGTAAATATTAATACTGTAATATCAATAATATAAAACTCTATCATGAAACAATCCATATGATTATTTATAACAGTTTACAAAAAGTATTCAGATATTGTCTTCCATTTCATTCCATTCCAATTTTCATAACGTTTATTTCTTGATTATCTGCTTTGTATGACTTTAGTAAGAATCAAAACAGCTAGGTAGTCATTACTTTTAATATAACATTATTATATCTTATTTTTGCTTCATATTAAGACTTTAAAAACCCATCTTATAATTTGACCGCTGTCATTATTTGCTGACCGTCTGATTTTAATTCTTGCTGATCAGCATGACGGCTGGTAGAAAGATAATTATTTGCAGCACTGATGGGATATATACCAACACTAGCATTTTTTATTCTTCAGTGCTCTTCTTAATTGCTGAAACAAAAGTGTTGGGTGAATTGTTTTGGTTTCCACTTTTATTCCATTGAATTGACTTAATTTTGAATATCGATGTGACTTTTCTTAATTTTATATTTCTAATTTTTTTAGATGCTTAAAGTTTCTTGAATGGATTTTCCTTTTAGCTTTGTAGATAAATATTATTAAGATATGATATTAATATTCATGTTTGACATTGAATTGATGGATCGAATTTCTTATTTGATGCTGATAGATTTGGTTTATGAAGATTGAATTGTCTCAACATCAAGATTGCAATTAAATGGTAATAATTTGTTTGGTTTTTAAATTCTTGATTTAGGTCAAGTGACAATATAAGCTGGTATTACTATTTGAAATTGTTTCTAAGGTTATTAAGTTTTGTTTCTTGATGCAAATTTGTTTGGTAAAATGGCCCTCTTTCAGAAAGTTTCAATTTTTATTAATCTTTCTAAGGATTGTGTAAGGTCAAGGTTTATGCTTCCTGCAATATCTTGAAAATGAAATAAAGTAATTATTTAATAAATCCTTATACAAGTGTTGAAGTATCCAAAACTTCCCAGATGTTTCTTTGATAAGGAAAATAAGAATGGAATTAGAGCTAGAACTTTCACATTTGTTTAAGCCCATGACTCAAAGTATCTCCAAGGTATGTTTATGCTATATGGGTTTGTTTTCTTTCTTTAATCTCTTTGATCGCATTCAGTAGTTACCGGAGAAACAGTAGTTACCTAAAAATCAAAACCATTTGTGTTTATCTGGCTATATGATAGTCTGTTTTTCCAGCCGCTGAAACTTGTTTGAGGGATATACTGTAATTTATTTTGAGCTGTTTTTCTTTGTTTATTGAGACTAAAAATATACTAGTTCAGGGTCTCCTTGTACATACATGTTTTTGCAGTGGCTCAATACTGAGTTTTTTGGAGATAGGCTGTGATTTCTTAGTTTCAATTTACTATCCTTCAAATGTTTTTATTTTCTTTTTCAAGGGCGATGCATTTACTGGAGGATGTTGCTAAGGCTATTGATTTATCCAAGTTTTCATGGATAAATATTGCATCGCAAATTGGTATTGATGTAAATGAAATCAATAAAATAAAAAAGAAAAGTAACAATACATTGGAGTTTGTTAAAACCATTACAAGCAAAATATGGGAAGATATTTTCTCGTATGTAAATATTTCATCAGACATTGATAGGACTCATGTGGATATTGCGAATGTTTGCACGTGTAAGTTTATCTTTATTTTATGTACCTTTTGATATTTAACATTACTTATAAAAAAAGTTTTTTTGTTCTTTTTTGAAGTTATTTGCTTTCAATGAAATATTTTTGTTTTGTTTGATTTAGAGTAAGAAAGTGGTTAACTGGCACAATTTCCGATGCTAAGATCTTCCTCAGCTTTTCAATCTTGTTATTGTTATGTTAGGTTTGTAGCCAAGGCATTGGGTATCAGTGTTGAACTGGGGAATACTATTATATAAATATTCTTACATGTTTCATATAATAGGAAAATGTCAGAATCAAATTGAAAATTTTTAGTATTATCGAAATGTTAACATATGTTGTGAAAAAGGAAAAATTTTTTGAAAACTTAAAGCACCAATGTCAAGAGTGCTGCAAATGAGTTACCACTTGCTGAGTTTTCTTCTAAAAAGTTAAGATAACGTTACGTTTTATTAACTGTTTGAGCTGGTTTGACATTGGTGCTTTCAACTATAATTATGTAACTTCAATATATTGTTATATTCTTATTAATTTAATCTTTAAACATTATTCCACAAAGAAATATCATCTTTGACGTAATCTATAACACACACAACAACTACATCCAACAAGTCCAATAGTGTGTGATTGTTAGTTTTGACTCCTTGTCCTATACTAACCATACATTAGAAATAAGGCAGAGTCACCCAAAAATGGGTCTGCTAAGCAGTCATCAGTAGGAAGCTTATGTCAATTATATAACGGCCAAAATCAGGAAAAAGTAATCAGGAATTTTAAAGTCAAGCAGCAGTTATCACTGGTTATCTGTATAACAGTGACTTCTAAAATGCATTTAAAAGACCTGAATAAAATATTGGCAATTATTTGATAATGAAAAGAGATTGAACTAGTTCATCAAAGGAAGCAAATTTATTAGAATAGTCTTGATAATTTATTAGAATAGTCTTGACATTTTTAGAGATGACTTAATATTTAGTACATATGTGCCTTGTTTCTTCATCCTTTCAATAAGTTGTTTTGCAGGTACAAGAATACCTATTTTTAATATTAATATTAAATCTTTAATACTTTTTAATAATTTCAATATTTTTAATTTTAGTATTTTTAATATGAATTTTTAATATTATTTATAACTCATTCTTTGAAAATCTAATTGTCAATATTTTTAGAAGAATTTGAAATGTCGGTGTTCCATTTGAGTTCCATTTGAATTATTTTAGTTTTGTTATGTACCAAAGACTGTTTTTTTAGAAAAATAATAAATAACTTCCACTGGTTTTCTAAATTAATAAAAGGTTGATCAGTTCAGTGAAATTTCAATTTCTGCACTGAAATCATACAAAAAAAAATTATGAAACCAGAGTTTGACAAATCATTGTGTTTTATGCATGAACTCAATATATTATAGTCGTACAGGTAAAATTTCACAAAGGTGCTGTCGTATTCAAGTAGTACACTGCCAGGAAAAATTCTTTTTATGAAAACTTACAAATAACTGTTATTTCTTTATCAAAATATCTTTTATAGAATTCATTATACACGAATAAACAAATCATATAATATGCTAAATGTTTTAGTCATTCAAAAAAAGCTAATACCTGTTTTTCAATTGGATCGATTCAAAACTATTCTGAAAAAACGTTTCTAAGACATTTCATTCCGCATACATTGTTACATTGTGCCATGTATTCAAAAATATTTTATAAACATTATTTTAAAGCTTTAAATATCCAATTATAAGAGCTTAGTGATGAAGAATCGTATAAAAACACATCTATATTTATTAATTTAGTTTTTCTCACCTGGCATTTTTTTCAATGGCAGGCTTAATTGTCATCTTTATTTCTTTAAAACTTTAAATTTAGAATTTATATTACTCCCTGATTTTATGACTGCTTGACCTAAATATTATTTTATGTAAATGTACCCTAGGAAATAGCATTCAAAAAAGATTTTTAAACCTCTGTGTAACATATGTGAAAATCAGATTCCAAAAATATTAATAAATGGAATAGCAAACAAATCCAGGAAATATATTTA